>JASDQU010206357.1:12043-28607 GCA_032191745.1 Picea mariana
GGTGCTAGCCAATACTTACAGGAAAACATATCTGAATATTTCAAATTAGCGGATTTGTGTCAAACCATGATTTTGGGATCAATGGAGGATGAGGGAATCTTTAGTGAACTATTATTTTTGAAGTCAAAGATGAGGAAAAATCTTGATAAACATATGAATATATGTTTAATATTATATGTAACAAAGTATTACATTACCAATTTTCTATATGAAAGAGCACTAGCTCTTTGGCGATCAAATTATGATAGAAGGGGAGAAAATAATATAACAAGTTTCTCTAATGAACTTGATACAAAACATAATTATTTGGAGGCTCATAATGATAGTCCAATCAGAGAGGGTCTTGCTCAGAATAAAGAAAATGAGCACCAAGATGAGAACTAGGAAATTGATATACCACAACATTTGATCTAATCCAATATATATGAGGGCCTAGGAAACACTTATTTCGGTATATGTGTTCCATTGGTGATGAAATAAATAGTGAATGGAATAAAACAGATGATGTGATTCTCATGATACATTTTTCCTCTATTTTTGGAGTAGGTCAGAAATTATTTATCATGGAAAGATTACTATATGCCAATTTGAGGATGCATTTCAAATAAAAATAGGTTCTATAATCTATATTTTGTGCTTTTCATTGTAAAATTGGAGCCACCTTTTCTTGATGCTAGTTATTTTAAGATTGATGATTTGATATTTAACTATTGCATTATCTCTTTCTTGTATGTGACAGGAAATGAATTTGGAATTTGATGAAGATGGGACATATCTCTTCACATAGATAATGTCCTAGTATTAAAGGGTAGATACTCGATTTAACAAGAATTTTGCTAAGTAAGAATGGGCTCATTCAAGTAGATTAAATTTCTTTGACGTCTTGCTCTAATATGCTGATAAATATTAATGGTTTGTTTGTTTGTTGCATTTTGGAGCATTTTGTCAAGTTTGGAATTTTGTGTTTATTATGGTTAAAAATGTGTTATGCCCCAATCTGTGGGTATGGATCCCCAACATTGGATTTTTTTACTAAACTAGTTGTCCTCTTCCTCTCTTATCCTTAATTATTTTTAACTTCCCAATATATCCATTCCACATCCAAACTTACATTAAATGAATCCAAGAAACACTTATTGTCTTGATATCGTAATAGCCGTACGATTTTGAGATAGATTATTATAGCATTCTTACGTTGCTAGTAATTTCCAAGCTTCCATGACATATATGAGTGAACTCCATGTTGTTGGAATGAAAATATTAGTGCTTCTTTTCTCTTATGCATATTTAGGGGTATTTGAGCTTGGATAGTAGGATTTATTCTCAATCATTATTTCATTTACATTATTTGGAGAAACTGGTCCAATACTTTTGTTGATAAATGTTCATTTCCATTTCTCTAAAAGATTACAATATCACAATTATAATTATAACCTAAATACTAGAAGTGAAGATAATAATGGAATTATAGGCTTCTCTTTTCCATGGGATGTTCATAGTTTTGGAGTTTTTTTCCTTCCAAAGCCAACTTTTTGTTTTTGGCCACCAAACAAAGAAATTATAGGAAATTATGAAGTCTCTTCTTCAGGATACTAAAAATGCAAAAAAATAGAAGAAATTGTGGAATCAAAACAACCATCTAATCACTAAAACTATTGCGCATTTAAAACCATTTTGTAAATTTGACCAAATCTGCATATACATGAAAATCCTCAGTTTGCAGCACAATACACTAAAGAGACTCGGTTTGCGCTACAGACTAGCTGTAGGTGACTGTCTTTGAGCAATATGAGTGGAGAATTGTTTTGGTAGATGAATAAAGTGTTGTAGGGAGTTTATGTAAACTTGATAATTCATACTAAGACCTATAGAACCTTCAAAACATTAAACTTCTTCACTTTACCCTCCTTTTCACTCCATCTTCAAAATTAGGGTTTGATATAATAAAGTGATACTTTCACTGATAAAACCAAGTGTTGAGGATTGTGAAATGTATCACTTGAGAAGTGAACACCTTGTATCTCAAAATAAGCCCATCTGGCAATGTTGAATTTGCACTTTCATCTCCCTTTTATTATTCTATTACCACAAACCTTAAAAACAGAGTAAATTTGTGATATGCATCTATGGTTTCTTCAATTGCTCCATATATTCAATCAAGCATCTTCCTGATGCTTCAATCATCAACTTTAACCTTTGGCAAATTAATCAAAACACTTCCCATCAATGACATCAAAATAGAACATATTGTCATTGTGATATCATATGCTAACATGTCAAAATTACTGTTCAATATGCTAAGAACCAAAATGAACAATGAGCCTATCATAACACAAAAACGAGGCATTACTTAGATTATTCATTAATAAACTTCCTCCATTTGCGGACCTAGATGAAGAAGTTTCATTCAAGAATATTTTCAGATTCTTCTTTCTCAACATATTCTTTTCCAAGTAGACATCCTTTGCTAACTTTTTGTTGATTGACCTTAAGTTGGCATTTTTCTTATACATACTCACCAATTGTGCTCTTTGTATATCCTTCTTTATGACATTCCTTTTCAGCCTAGTAAACTGTACATCAATATTAGCCATATACCCCTTTATCAGATGTGAAGGTGTCAAACATTTGCAATCTTAATTTCAGATCCACTTTCATGTCACTCATTTCCATTTTTCAAGCTTCCAGGTTTTAAGATTAAAAAGAGGTCATGTGATTAAAATAAGAATGTATGAAATGTATTTATGTGAATGAAATATGCATGTATGGAATGTATTTTTTTTTATGAACAAAATTATTATTTTTTAACGAGAAAAAAAGACACATAAAACAAAATATTCAAAGAATATACACAAATACTACCCAATTGTAGTTACACATCTATTGTTTGTGGATGATATTTTGTTGTTTGATAATGACTCTTTAAGGGAAATGAATTGTATCAAGGTAATATTGGATACTTACTGCAAAGCAACAGAGATGGAAGTCAACATGAACAAATCATGCACGATGTTCAATGGTTTGGATGAGGTCATGGAGGGGCAGATCACTCAGATCAAGATGTTTTTCATGAACTCAAGCCCTATTAACAATAGAGTCATATATATGGGTTTCCACTTAAACCCCAATTATTACAAATTAGTATATTAGTTATGGTTGTTTATAAATATTGATACTAGAATCACTTGTTGGTGCCATAGATTGTGGTCCACGGGAGGAAGGTTAGTGTTGCTTAAGTCTGTGATGGAGAGTGTTCTTGTTTATTGGTTGTCAATTTCTCACATCCCAAAAGGTATTTTGGATAAGATGACAAGACAATGTTTTACATCTTCTTGGATGGGAAAGAGGAAAGATGAGGGCATTCCCATTGTGAAATGGATAGGGACAACAAAACCAAAGGAGGAAGGAAGTTGGGGCCTAAGGAACATTTATTCTTTTGGTCAAGCACTTGCAGTGAAAAGATTTTGGAGAATGTTGTGTAATGAGGGATTTTGGGGAAAAGTGATGAAGGCTAAGTTTCTGGAAGATGGGGATCTGGAAAACTGGATCGGATTGGAAAGAAAATCTTTAAAGGTTGCTTCAAATGTACAAAAAGGGTTGGTAAAAGAATTTCCAACATTGGGAAATTAGATTGCATGGAAAAGTGGAAGAGGGGACATATTAAAAATAGGTGTTGATCTATGGATAGGATGTAGTGGATCTGATCTGATCTGATCTGATCCTTTGGTTGTTAAGCTTCATTCTAAGGGGATAATAAGGTTAGTAGATGCTTCAATTCAATAATATCATGGAAGAGGGATACAATTATTTAAATCAGACAAGGATTTAGATCTACAGGGGATAGGGCTTCAGAATGGACTCAGTATATCTTGTTGTTAAATCATAGAGTTATAAGTCTCAAGGATCAGGATGATGTTTAATGTGGTCGAGAACTAATCCTAGCAGCTATAAGGATTCTCACTGCAAATATAGGCTTTGAAGGTAAGATGGAAGAAGATATACACATAGAGAGAGTTTGGTGGTGGAAACTAGTATGGAACCTAGTATATGCCCTCTCAAAACTAGAATTTTTATTTGGCTTGCTTTAGCCAATTTAGCCAACAAGATCCTAATATGGGATAATATTGAAAAGAGGAATTGGATAGGACCTAGATGGCGTGTTATTTGTAAGAGTGTGAGTGAATATGTGGGTCACATATTTATTTCATGTTCATTTACACAAGCATTTTGGAAGGAATTTTTGAAGGGCATCAATGTCAAATCATGCTGGGACGAAAATTCCCTCGTGGATATCTTCGAGTCTTGGATTTCAGATATATTTGTTTATGTTCATAGAGCACTCCTTTGTAATTTGTTGTGGGGATTTCAACTTACAAGAAATAATATGATATTCCAAGGCAAGGAAGAAACTTCGGTATGGGTGTCTAATCAAATGAGAACCTGTTATGGGGAATGTTGGAAGGTTCCCAAGAAGAAAGATCCCAATGTTTAAAGGAGCCCAAAATTGACTATTCATATCCCTGGGGTTTCTTTGATGGTGCATGTGAAGTTACCCCAGGTATGTGTGGAGCTAGAGCAATTTTCCTTTTAAATAATTTGCATTATTTTCTTCTCAAACATGGAGTTGTCCAAGGAAGAAATAGTAGAGCAAAATTTTATGCCCAGTGGATTTTGATGAAAAGTGCAGTTGAAAAAGGTGTTAGCAAGATGAAGGTCTTAGGGGACTCAAAGATTTTGATGGATTGGGCTAATGGCTGATGTCAAATTTCTAACCTAGATTTCAATCATGGAGAAATCCTTGGAGGTAAAAAACCTTTTTGAAGAAATTTGTTTTTCTCGCATTTTCAGGGAATTCAATGCGAGAGCATATCTTCTTTATAAGGAATCCATTTTATTATAGGAAGGTATCTGGATTCTTGACTGAGCAAGAATTCAGGGGATCTTCTCTTTTTTCATATTCTTTCAAGTCTTTGTTCTGACATGATACTCTTTTTTTTCTTATAGTCTAGATGTCTGACTGACACTCTCAGGAAATGATATTTTTGTATCATATCTTTGTTTCTACAGTGGCCTTTAGCTATATTGAAGGAAGACTGTAATATGTCCTGAAAGGATAAGACTGAATATTTTTGGTTTTAAGTCAAAGAGCCAATAGGCTAGAGCATGCATATTTGGATTTCTATTGTGAAATATCAAATATAAAGCTTTTTTCTTTGAAAAAAAATGAGATTGTTGGATATCATTTTTGTCAACCTAAATTTCAGCTAAAATGTCACAGTTTTTGTGTTTAGAATGACATGATTCTTCTTAGTGCAATGTTCTTTTTGTAAAAATCATACTCCATAAATGAATTAGAATATGATAAAAGCAAAGCCATCAATGACGCACTGAAGCTCTTGTTTACTCATGCTAGAATCCCTATGTACATTTATTGGTGATGCAATAAACTAGAAGAAACAAAATAATTAGGATTGAATATAGAACGACATGTATTTGGTAGGTACATATAATCTCTATATTGGATTCAATTTTAAAAACATGCCAAATTAGCTACTCAGAAACTCAAACAGCGTTGTGCTTTCAAAACACAAATTTGAGTTTTTATTAAACCACAAGCAACTATACATATATCTGAATAATTTATAACCATTTATTAAATATTGCTACTTTAATATTAAATGATTTCTTAAGAACCCATTCACGTAATGACAAGATATAAAAAATACAATCAAGTCACTAGTGACTATAAATTGTTTTATGACTATATAAGAGTAGCTATTGTCATTGCCATCTTGCATAGAAGTAATGGTAGTGTCTTAGGCATTATAAGACAAAGTTCGGGAAATATTTTTTAAACCTAACCAAGAAAATGAAAAGGGAATCAAGGGAAATCTCTACCAGTGCTCATAGATGTTTGAAATCAAGGCATATAACACTAAATGATAGGCTAGGTGTTGTGGTTGGAAATAAAAACAGGTGACAAATCTAGTATGGACATGATTTAGTCTGTTAATGAAAATATGAGAAATAGAGGGTGGCTACAATTGAAGGTCTTCCTTTCAAGAAATATTATAGTCTTCCTTTAATCATATTATCACTAGAAGACAGTGTTTTGTCCAGAAGCTTTGACTCCACTGGTTCTCAACTAATTGATTTCACTTACTCAACAATATGGAACTTTATGACACTATAACGGTTGTGACAAATTGACAAGAGTATCAAATGCCCTTTGGAAAAGATAAGAGTCACAAGGGTGAAACTGATTGAGATAGCATTATGTTTCATATTGAGGCACTGACAGATCACCACCTTCTAGGCTATATGACACCCAAGCCCATGAAATATCTTTACACCTAACAACCAACACTATGAGACAATCATGGACCATTCTAGTAGTGGTAATTTTTGGAAAGGTCCATAATGAGACAACCTTGGTGTTTAGTGACATGAATTTTTATTTTGTAAGAGCCTATGTATCTATTTCAAATCTAAATATCGTAACAAAGTGGTGGACCCAAGAATAACTGGTAAATCTTAATCAAGGTATTAAACCTATTTTGTATTAATTTAAATTTAGATATCAAGTTAACTTCAACATATCAATCAACCTCACCATGGAAGATCTGTGTTTTCTAAAAAAATAAACCTTAGTAAAAAGTACTAACACTTAAATGAGCTTAAGGTTAACCTTAATCATTGATTAAACCACTTCCATGTAGAAAAGACCCAATTATCAATAACCAAGCCTTGGGCATTAGATAACAAATATTTTTTCATATTATAGGGTTCATCTAAAAAACCAAGAGTATTTGATTTTTTAAAATTCAATTTTATTTAGTTGAATGACCTTGTCAAAATCCTAGATTAACATTACCTCCCCTAATTATATATCTCAACCCACCTTGTGTCTTCATAATCCTTCAATTTTTATTTTTATTTTTAAATCATAGATAATTTTTATAGAATATCTTTGGCTAAGTTGTTGTGCAATGAGGGGCATAAATATGTTTTCAAACTTGCTTAGGACTTGCACCTGACATCATGCACACCCACTCGAGGGGTTTTGAACCTTGGTCTCCACATTAATGCAAGCTTGATTACCTCATTTCTTGCCACTAGATCACACTCCCAGGGAAATCTTTCAATTCTTTCAAAATTCCCTTTTATTTAGTTGAATGACCTTGTCAAAATCTAGCAGCAGAATCCCCTAATTAGATCTATCGATCCACCCTTGTTAGCATTTCACTACATAGAAATGTAGAAATTTAATGACAAAATCAACATGCAAAACTTTTCCCATACACTTAACAACCTAGAGATTGCCAATCAGGTTCGTTATGTTAGTTAGAAAGATTGCCAATCTTATTGAGTTTTTTGGCATAAAATGAAAAGGCTAGAGGTTCACCGAGTTTAGAGGATATTCTAATCCCAGTTGATGCAAATGGATGCCTTTATTGAAAATATTTTTGACTTCAAAGGACAATATGTAAAGGATGTCGATAAAGATATTATATCTGCTATGAAGGCTAAGGGAAGATTGGTTAGTTCGGGCAGCATTATGCACTCATATTCATTCTGCAGAGATGGTCTCCTCTGGTTCTTTCTTTCTAATTACAATCACTTTCTCCTCATGATCCTGTACTTCTTGCGAAATTTAACACTAAATATGAAGTACATTTTAGACTTCTTAGACATCTTCTTAGATTTCTCTTTGTACTTGTCTTTTCTGTGAGGAAATTGTTGCAATATAGTCTTTCAAGATAAAATTCTCTTTCTTTAGAAATTTGTCTAACACTCTATATTCCTTAAGCCTCTCCTTCCAAGAAACCACTTTATCTCTTTTCATTTTGACCATGTTTTTATCCTTAGGATCATCGAGGAAATCTATTCTTCTCCTTTTCCTGTTGGTGGATGCCTTTGATGTATCAAGTGCAATAGGTTGCTTGCATTTATTGACTCTCTTATTCTTTCCAAGAGGATTCTTAGGATCTTGTTCATAGGTGAACTCAGATCAAAACAAAAAATACCCCCATGTTTTCCTCCTTTTCTTCAGTTCTTCATTGATGAGTAATTTAATCAAAGCACAATGAAAAATTATGGTCTCAACCTTAGCAGGATTGGCTTTGACCTTGTTAGACATTTTTACTAGGATTAGCCAAAGAAAATATGGCATATTGAGTGGATGAGTACCTGTGAAATGTTCCAATAATCTAATGTGATACAGGAAAGTTGAATTATACCTTCCCTCAGAGGTTATATACCTTTGAATAAAAACCAGTAGTTCATTCCACTCCTTCCTTATGTAATCCCTTGGAACACTCTTCCCTAGTTTCCATCCTTGATGTCATGTAAGCCCTTGGAACAACCTTGACAAACAAAATCCTTGATGCTTGCAACATTGTCTAAAGGATGGACAAACCATGTTTGTTTTTCCAAATATTTAAAATGAGTATATTACAGTTTAATGAACACATTTCCCTATTATTATGTATGGGTTTTATACTTTATTAAAAAAAATTCCAAGACTTTACAAGGTTTTATAATTCAGTGAAAAATTTGCCAAGTTTTTAAAATATTTTACAATTCAGTAAAAGATTCGCCAAGATTTTACAAGATTATATAATTGACTAAAAGATTCACCAAAAAATTATATATACATATTATATAATTGATAAAATAGCCTTGATTTTTTCCTATGTATCATGGGGATTCGCCCATTTATTATATATGTAAATTTAGGGGGGGCTGGGGGTTCTTAAAATCACCCCTGATCATATCACTACCCTGGAAAATTCCTTTAACAACTTTGAAAATGAATTCAATGCATCCCAAGCCTAGAATAAGAACGATATATCTCAACTTACTTTAGAAATTTCTACCATAAATTCTAGTGTCACTACACTTTACACCCTACAAGTGATCAAGAAATGAGACATGCATGTAGCTCAAGCCACGATAGTAGTTTGAGCGATGAATGATGATCACTAAAAATTCAATGTTACAAGTTGTATATATTGGAATATTTGTCTCTAGAAATCAAAAATTTTGTTTAATGTGAACATATTATCCCAACTGGATATGGATAATGACATCCTACCAATAATTATAACCAGTATCTCTTGACATTTTGATTATCGTGGACCTTTATGTTCTCATTTTGTATGATGAAGGGCCTCTTATTCATATAAAATAAAATAGATTTTTTATTCTATTGCATTGTCGAGTGTCATAAAATGTTACATCGCTAATTAAATATATAGATTATTTACAATCTTACAATGAATATAGGTGTAATGAGATGATACATTTGTTTAAATGATACAACATATTAATGCAATAATTATATCCAAACACAATAATTAAAACATAAAAATCAATGTTATTATAAAAAAAAATTGAGTTGCTAATTACCCACAGAAATTGAATACCCACATTGCATTTGCATACCCACAATGTGGACAAATTCAACATTGAAACATATCACTACATTGTATTCATTTGAATGCAACGATTCAGTTCATATATATTTATGCATCGCTGGACTTAAATGAGTCTTACACATTAATGTGAGTAACTATAATAAAAACATTGATACACCTAACAACAAAAAAAACATAATTCCCTTTAATGATACCATTACCAATGTCATTATTGTTATAGTAATCGTTACAAGAGATAAAAGTGTGCAAGGTCATTTATTCATCGATGTTGTTACATATATAATACACATTGATGCTTTCATTATATAAAATGAGGGTTGGGACTTCAAAACTATATAGTACACTAGTGCATATTATATATTTTTATAATTCGATGCATATTAAATATTGGTGCACCAATGCATAATATAAATAGAAGAATATTGGTGCTTTCAATATATAAAATATGCATTGACGCTTCAAAAATATATAATATGTATTGTTGTTGGGCTTGGGGGAGGTGCCAGTAATTCACCTATGGTTGGGTGGAAATGGTTCAACGTCGCCTATGGTGAATCAAGCATTTTAACTTCTGCACAATTAAATATGTCTAACTTGGTTTTGAATAGCTTATGACAGTGAGATATAGTCCAAGTGAGATATGAACAAGTTATTGGTCATTCCCGACTTGCGAGGTTAGGTAGGTGTCATGCAATAGCTAGAATTATTGAATGGTATGGAACACTCAAGCGGAACATAATGTCTATCCATGTTACAAATTATGTTACAAATTGTATGAGAGAAAATTTCGAATGAGAATTTTGGAAGTCTCTCTTCACCACCAATATCCCTTTCATCAGATGAGTTGATGGTGTTGTGTTGACTTCAACTTACAGTTTAAGTGGGGGAGAATGTCACAACCTTGACTTGAGTTTCTAGTGGTAGTGGCACGACGGAAGGAACGTGAGGAATGCTTGGTAAGTTACAAGGAAAGTCCATATACTTTGGTATCCTTGGTGGCTAATTCATGGATGTTGTGAGATGTTTTGTCGAGTAGGAAGGTAAACCGGTTAGGACAGTGTACTAGTGCATATGATAGGAGGACTGAGGAAAAATCGTTGAGTGGGAATAATGATCGGTTAGGACGAGGTACTAATGGTTAACATAAGAGATCCAATGAGCTCTTGTTTAGTAAGATGAGCAACTGATGAGGTGTCACATAGTCGACCTCGACAGAAAAGCAATAAGATTGTGGAAAGTAGACATATTGTATACACACCAAAAACTATTCTAAGTATTTTTATTATTCAATCAAGCACATATTTATACATGAAGTTTTCCCTCAACTACAAAACAAACTCATGAAGGAATATCTCAACTACACACATAAATAGGATTTAGTAGTTGGAGAAGATCTGTCACAACCAACTAGATCTAACAAACTCAAACCAACACTAAAGTAAGCATTAATTCTAACACCCTCCCTTAGTGCTTAAATCACAAATAACAATATTGAAATTAGGTAAAAGTATTTTTGGACTCTGATCTCTGTATGCTCTCATCTTTATCAACATTTCCATCCACTTCTAAACTCTCATAGACTATGCTCCTTCTCAACCATTCATTCTGAGTTGTCACTTCATATATTGAAGATAAAATTTCTTATGAACATCAATAATGGTTTGTAATGACGGGCGATTCTTGACATAATTCAAAAAATGGTTCATATATTGAATCATCCTATTGACATACTTCAAAAAATAGTCTAGATATTGAATCATCCTATTGACATACTTCCATCTATCGAAATACATAGCTCATACTATTAGAAGTGTGTCTTTGAGGAAGCACAATCCACCAACATTTCTTCCTTATCCTCTACTTCAAAATGACCACCACCTTGCAACAATATAAGCACCAAATAATGGGAAGGGATGACCTCTATTTGACATTCAACCAGCCAACATTTCATGCCTCACTATCATCACCAATTATATAGGAAAGAAATCTAGATACCGAATGTATCTAGCATCCAATCATACAACCTAACCTTTTTCACATACACAAGCTCACAACATATAAAGATAACCAGTAACCTTTGTTCTTGGAGAACCAAAATACAACAAGAACCAACAACTTATGAGAGATCGTAGACATAATCAAACAAGTAATTTGTTCTTTTGACACCGAAGTACATCAAGAACTATATTGTGTATTCTCCGTAATGAAATATTTATGTGTACACGAATGATTTTTATTAACATTTTTCTTTCAATTTTATTTGATACATATGGTTCTTTCGACTTCTTTTTGGATTCTGAGCTGAGAGGAGTGTTGAGGAATCTCAGGTGGAACAATAAAACTAAAATCCGAAGGAAACCTCCAAGGTGAGGCAAGCAATGAAGGAGGAGAATCATCATAATCAATTGGAGCATTCATACCGGTAATATATATCTCTTATTCCTTTTTTCTAAATTTAATTGTGATGAGATCAATCTCTTTTAAATGATGTAAGGTATTAATCATTTTGTGAAATCTAATTCCTTTTTTCTAAATTTAATGTTGATGAGATCAATCTCTTTTAAATGATGTAAGGTATTAATAGTTTTGCGAAATATAAACTCTTGTAATTTGTTATGTAGTATGAGAAACATCGTTGCATGCACAAGATTGACAAGGAGATTATACTAGGAGCAGGGAGTTGTGTCTTCGAGGAGAATCACAAGAAGCTAGAAAAAAATTAAATATGTAGTACGAGAAACATATTTGCATGCAAAAGATTGACGAAGAGATTGTAATGGGAGCAAGGAGTTGTGTTTTCGAGGAGCATCACAAGAAGCTAACAAAAAATTAAAGATCACCAGAAAGGAAGTAAAATATCACTAGTTTCCACCTACTGCCAATAAGGATGAATTTGTTAGAGCATCACAAGAAGCTAACAAAAAAATTAAATATCACCAGAAAGGAAGTAAAACATCACCACTTCCAGTAACGACGAATTTTACTATTATCAAATGACTTTCACATTTCTTTAATGTCATTATTGAATTTCCGCATCGAGTTAATGTGAGCCACATTTTTATTCTGGTTAAGATCTATCAAAATACACATTACGTTTAGTGTATCCATGTTTTCCTTACTGCTATGATCTATCCAATTACAATTCTAGGTCATTGTGGCCACGTTTTACAATTTTGGGTTATCTTAGCCATGTTTTCACTTATGATCCACACTTGGAAGTTTAAAAATACATGCATTTTGAAAGAAAAAAATATTGTGATCCCCTCATTAAGTTTTTAAAATTAAATAATTAGATTAATAAATTAAGTATATAATCATGTGAAATAGATTATAAAATATAATTAATACTAGTGAAAAGTTAACAAACAATTTTGATATCTTATATATATAGAATTATCATTTTACATAAAAAAAATTGTTTTTGTTAATAAAATATATGATTAATTAAATTCTTTTATTATATTGATTTAACATCATCTTAATATTTGGAAAATGAAAATTAATGATGTTTTTCAGTGTATATCAACCACTTTTATTTATGTGTTTGTGATAGTAATATTATCTAGTGTGTGTTAGTTGATTTTGACGATGGAGTGATTTGTTGTCATAATATTATCTATGTGTGTTGGTTAAATGACCACTACTGGATACCAGGTTATACCTTCTCCTTCTCAATGAATGTTGTTCCAATATGGGCTTCAGTTTGAGACCCAGTTGTATAGTACCAATTTACATGCATTCTCCTAGCTTAAGAAAAATAGGTGCAGTACAAAAATTGGGAAACAAATTGGTTTAGGCGTTAAACCGTGGGAGGTGATTATACAACCAACCTTGGATATCAAGATATGTTCAATTCGGAGAAAGGCCAAAATTATCCATAGTCGTTGTTGTAGATATGATCCATCTAGCACCATATACAGTGTTCCTCCACATCTTCTCTCCAATGACCAAGTGCCTCATGACGTGGGAACAACATCCCCATCCCCCTTATTAGGAAAAGTACCCTTTGTTTCCTTTCCATGGCGGTCCCTTTGGGTTCTCCCCAAGGAGGTAAGCTCATTCATAATTATGTGTACAAATTATACAATGGATGCAAATTCCTACCTACTCTAACTTACCTACACTTACCTACCAAGTCAAGTCTCCACCCCATGATGGGGCTTGAGGAGGCACCCACTAACTGGTAATGGATGTTTCCTCCCTTCAAGCGTAGATAAATATTAGGTGTCATTGTCTGACTTCATTCTGATTTTGAAGGGTCCAAGCCAAAATTTCACACTCCCCTTAATATTGTTAGGCTCACTCTTTTTAGTGTCCCACATCCATACCGTGTCTCTCTCTTGGTATTATTTTTCTTCAAAATTCATTGGTTCTTGTATCACTTTGGTGTATTTTCTTGAGGGAGGACGGTGGGACCCAGTTGTAAGGATTTGTTATTGGCTCAGTTTAATTAATATGTCATAATCTCCATTTTTTAGTAGTTTGATAGAACCAACTTCTTTATCCTTATGTTTATCTAGGATTTATTGATAATCTTGTTTCTTTGGCAATTGTATCTCATCAAAATCCTCCTCTATGGTAAAATGAAAATCTTCTGGAGAAAACGTAGGAGGAATTTCCTTAGTTGGCTCATGCATTTCACTAATCTTAGTTTCATTGTCAATTTCTTGTACATGAGCCTTGGTCATTGGCATGTTAGGTAGACATGTAATCATCCCATCCTTTATAGGTAAGTTGATATAAGTTAAATCCATTTATAGTGTGTTACCCAATATTGCAACAAAATTCCTAGATAAAAGCATGTCCCATACATCAGGGACATATACCACCACGACATCAATATGGATCACCTTCTCAGGATACTTACCAACGTGTACCTTAACATTCTCAATTACGCCATGGGTAGGTATGGCCTTGGACTCAAACCCACACACCTTTATATAAGGCATTGTGGTCTTTAGGCCTAGTTTCTCCATAACCTTTAAAGACATCATGTTGGCACATGCTCCTGAGTCAAGCATACAGTCGTTGAGACATTTGTTATTTATTAGAAATGACATAAATAAAGGTTGGTGCACATCGTATTGTACCCTGAAATGATATGATTGTAGCATAATAGGACGGTCTATTGGTTCATACAACACATTGAATAACTTCTCAAACCTTTCTTTCATTGATGGAACCTTAATAATTTCCTTCAATAGGATGGTTACATGTATTTTGACCAATGTGACTTCCAAGTCAAAATTCAAGTCAACCTTGTTATTCTTAGAAGAGGTTTTAGGGAGGAGTATGTTCATAGGTGGAGGTTTCAGTTGTGAGGTTGTAGGGTCAGTAGAGGGAGGTTGGTTCATTTGGTTTTTCTTAGTATACACTTGTAATTCTTTTCTTTTCAACTTATCTCTTGAATATTGATCGAGGCTATTGATAACCTTTATCCTATCCTTCCTAGCTACCTCCTCCATTCCTTCTTCATGTTCTTTGGGCGTGATATTAAGGAAATATTATGGCTCTCCAAAGGTATGGTTTATAATGTTGAATTGATCATGCTCCCCTTTGTTCAAAGGGCATTCATTCTCCCAATGTGATTATTTTCATTGGAAACACCATGGGTTCTCTTCTACCATGTTTGTGGGAGATATGGTGTTAGGTACCTCTTGATCATTCTTAGTATTGAAACCTTGAGTAGTCCTTTGGAATTTCCCTTTGTAAGCATGTCTAGGAGCTTGTTGTTGGGATCTTTCTAAGTTGACAATCCTATTCATCATCAATTATTTGGTTTTTACCATGCCATCTATAGTTAATTGAATCTTTGCCTAGATAGCTCCAATATTTGAGGTAGCCTCATTGTTGTGAACTACTTTTGGTTTATCATCCATCTTAACTCTTGGCGCGGAAAAGGGTTCTATCTTGAATTATGATAGGTTATTTTCATTCTTCAGAGTCATCTCATGGGATTATTGAATTGTTTTATCGGATTTGTCCTTGATAAGGAAACCCATATGTCCTCAAAAGGCCTTTGTGTAAAGAAAAAGAAGAAAGCTATCTAAAGGGTGGTGGATTTTCAAGATTTGTTACACTAGCCTCTCAAATTTATCATGGAATTATATAACAGGTTCATTCTCATATTTTGTGATATTATTTAGTATTTGTTGGTGATCAGAAGTCACTCTTGGATTGCTTGCAGGAGCAGAGCCTGACGCCCATCAATTTAATGTCACGGTTTGTTTTAAAAAGGTAATCAAATGAAGGAAAACTCATAAAAATATCGTTTCAACTCAGAAACTAGGCCAGGCGTGCATGGACGAGTGAGGTCTTGATAAACTTCAAACAGTGAGTTGCAGTAAAGGGTGAGTAGGGGGACGACTTGCATGAGAAGAGTGCGAAGGTCTATTGTAAACATCAGGTTCACAACAGACTAGAGAAGAAAGCATTCAAACACAAAATCCTTTTATATTCAAACACAGAAGACCAGAGAATACAACAATGTCACAACAAATCCTTTATCATAACAAAATTGCAATAATCCACGTGAATCCTTCGACTGTGAACTCTCTGGCATGAGATGAAACATAGATGAAAAAGGATAACTATTTGTCATAAACCAAGAAATATCAAACACAGATACATGACCAGGAAACCAGAATGTTTGTTGAAACTTTACAGTTGGGAGCTTAGCTCTACCATCGATAGATACAAAAATGGTGAAAACGCCTTCATATACTCAGAACAACAACANTCATCGGGACCGAGGCCGACCCGGCCAACTCGGCACCTTCGGGACATGGAGGGCCTCCCGCGTTGCCACCTGGAATAACTGACTGGCCTAAAGAATAGGCGTGGAGGCCAGCATGGAAGGTGGGGCACAGGAACAGAGTGATGGGGCCAAAACAGCAGGGAGTGGAATATGAAGCGACGAGGGGGCGAGAGAGGTTATAGGGGAGACACATGGAACAAGGCAATAGGAAAAGGAGACAAGAGAGTAGATGTGACGGGCACATTTTAGGGGAAGGCTGACATGAAGGAAAAGGGACACGTGGCAGGTGGTGAGTGGACGATGAGAAGGAAAGAGGACCACGCGGACCAAAGAGGGGAGGTGGATGGATAACACATGGCAGCAGGAG
>JASDQU010206358.1:24191-41912 GCA_032191745.1 Picea mariana
TGTAAAGAAACAATGATAGTTTAAAGAAGAAGAGATCAATGCACTCCAAGCATACCTCTCTCTAAATTGTTTTCCAAAGTTTTTCTCCTAAAAATATCTCTCTGAAAATTTTCCTTTGAAGCTTTTTGGGTGTTTCTTTCGTTAACTTTTTTGGTCGATCATTCCTTCAGTTGAACAATTTTATAACTGAATTTCAAACTGTCCAGGAACCATCTAAATAATTACTAAGCAAAAATAATTTGTTTAAGAACTTTTCTTTTCCAATTGTCATTTGTTTGCGCCTTCTTCATTTGGATATGTGTTTATAATTCTTATATTCTATCGGGTATTTTGTATGTAGCCTGATACAAATACAATTTAAACTCTACTGCTGATAATTGCAATTTCACCATGAGGGACATATTTTTTGATACAGATGAAGATACAGACTGACAGAATGATGGTATCATCTTGCTTCATGCAACAGACTTGCAGTTCTGTTCGATATCCCAAAAGGGTTGTTCTATGTTGGCTTCTAAACATCTTTCAACGATCCTTTACAAGCAAACCTTTTTTGAACTTTTCAAAACAAGACGATATGGTATTCTTTGATTCTATGATGATAATTGAAACACAAGTTTCCCATAATATTTTATTTTTTGTAGTGGATGGCTTTGGCACAAGATAATAACTGTCCTTTTGAAACCCTTGGCCTTAGAGCAGAGTATTTGAACAGTCCTTATTACTTTATGGAGATATTTATTTAAGATAATAAGGATTTCTTCATGATGTACTCTATACCCAATAATGAATGTAGCAGAGGAAAGAGTAGGAAATCCTGGAATTGAACAACATGCATCTGTGGCATAATCCTACAAGCAAGTTCTTCAAGACAATCAATTGGATATTCACTATATTCAATGTAGATATGAAGTACATGCTATAGAACATCTCTTTTGCTTGTCCAAGTTTTACCTTGGCCATCAATATCAGTAACTTGTGGGTCGATACACTCAACCTTTTATGCAAAATTGGGAGAAGCTTATCATCCCACTAACACTCGTTTTTCAATAAAGGATTAAGCACAATTTTTTACATTCTCAGTGTCATGATAAATTCCAATGCCACTAAATATGAGGTAGTGCTAACATTATCAAAAGAATCCCATCAATGAATGCATAAATACTATAGAAATTGTATTTTACACATTGAGAAAACGTTTGTAGTCGTAGATTTTGTTTTTCTTCTGTATAACATATTATTGAAAAATACGAATAATTCTTGAGCATTCGAGGGGAAAACTAGTAAGGCGCTAGGGTTAGGGTTGCATTATCCCTAGTACAATTTTTCACCCTTATAGGGGCACAATTATTCCTAGCGAGTGAGGGTCATGAGGCCCATCCTATAGTGAGGCAACGATGCATGGAAACAACAGAGGGAGTTCCAGTCGCCCAAATTTCGAGCCTCCTCCAGATCTTTGCTCGCAAATTATTTCTGAGGGCACGTTCAAGGACCGAGATATGAACATTGATTCAGGGAAAACACCAACTGCAGAAAGTGTGAAACGTCATTGGATACTGAGGAAATTCATTCCCCAAGCGTCGCAAGCCCTGAATCACATCGTAAGCACACCCATGATTGAGGAACAAAAGCAATACATGAGAGACTATGATCTATTGGGGAAATTTCTAGGGCTCTAGCCCTCAAAAAAGGAACTTGTAAAATGGATACACCAATGGTGGAAGCCCAAAGGCCACTATGATCTGCAACTAGGTTCTAATGGATTTTTCACCATAATCCTACACAACTTAGAGGACACAAATTGCATCTTCGACAGAGGACTGTATTTATTTAACTCGTCGGGTATCTTCTTGGGATTTTGGATTAAAAAATGCATCCCTCAAATGAAGGACTTCACACATGCCCTAGTGTGGTTAAGGCTCTATTCCTTTCCGTAGGAGTTCCAGCTGGAAGAGGTCCTGGCAGGCATTGACAACACCATTGTAGTGTATTTCAAATCCTCAAAGGCCACAAAGAAATGAAGGTACACCTCCTACATGCACATATGTGTTTATCTGAACATTTCAAAACTGCTACCAGGATCCATTTCTCTGGAATACTAGTATGAGGACTAGATGCAAACCATTGACTATGAGCACATTTTGTTCAGATGCAGAAAATGTCATGATCATGGGCACCTTTTTCAGGGATTGCCCCTTAAACACACCAAGCAAAGAGGAAAACCCAGAAGAAAATAAAGACAAATATGGTTTCATCCCGACGATAGGAATGTGTAGACAAGGAGGCAAGCGACTAACAACCCATCCAAATAAGGAGCCGACCTCAAGCAACCAATTTGAGATTTTTCAACAACAACCAGAGTGCATGGATGCCTCAGAGGCACCATCAACAGATAAAACACCTTAGAAGGTAAATAAAGGGAAAGAAAAGGAATCCCCAGGTCATACCCAAACTATTCCTCCACCTAGCTCCACCGCCACGGCCTTGGAACCTTCAGAAACCGAAGACGAACAAACAAAAATGGAACTAGATGAGAAAGACCTAGTGGGCGTTGACCTAGAGCATATGGAACATGGCTATAGGCACCATAAAATTTACACCATTCCACCATACCAACTGAGAAAATTCCACAAGATCTTCCTCAACTCCTCATCAGCCTCCACCATGAGTTCTAGCATGAGCTTAGGAATCGAAGGAAATACGCAGAAAGAACAACGCAAATATCAGAAAGATGAAAAGAAAAGAGGAAGAAAATCCACCAGTAAGATCATCCAAGAGAGAAGGAACTTCATGGTTAAATCAGGTTAGATACATATCATATCTGATAGTTTTTCACCCCTCCCCTCCCCATCCTCATCATGAATATCATCTCTTTGAATATAAGGGGACTCAATGGTTGTAGTAAGTAGAAGTTACTATGGGACATAATCATAGCAGAAAAACCAAACATAATGATCCTCCAAGAAACAAGTGCACAACAGAAGAAATGGAAAAGCTCCTCCCTAGCTATTGGAAGCAAGGAAAAGGCATCTATACAATGACCATGGGTGCAGCAAGAGGACTAGCTCTCCTTTGGAACCCAAGCTCGGTCACCCTGGATTTTTTTTTTACAACCAAATGGTCCATCGTTGCGGACTACCAACTCATTGAATCTAATAAACCCGACTATCTAACAAACATATATGGACCAACTACCTCAAGAGACAAATGTGCCTTTCTAAGAATCCTGGAGCACCTAGACACTTTAATCGGGGGAATAGATGGATCCTGGAGGGGATTTCAACATGATTTGAAACCTAGATGAAAAGAGAGGAGGAACATGTCATCTCAAGGCAAATTTAGGGGAATTTCAGTGCCTAATTGATATCTTAGGCCTCATTGACATAGACACCTCCATTGGCACCGTCACCTGGACAAATTGCAGAACTGGTTCTTATCAGATAGCCTATAGGCTGGATCGATTTCTTCTATCTAACTCTCTTATGTTGGAAGGCACGACTCTGGAAGAGAGCATCCTCGATATCCACGAGTCATATCACTGGAATATCCAACTATGGATGGACATTTCAGCAACCCCATGATGAAAATGCTTTAGGATGGATTAGTTTTGGCTCAATCACCCAGAGTTTTAGAAAAATGCACACACATGGTGGAGGGAGGCGGTTGTGCCACATGGCTCCAAGATGTACAGGTTTCAATAGAAACTCAAAACATTCAAACAAAAACTCAAAACCTGGTAAAAAAATACCTTCATAAATATCTTTGAGTCCCAAAGAGAACTAATAGACCAAATGGGAACCATACAAAGACAAATCTGGGATCAAGGCTTATCTGAGGACCTCAAATCATAGGAAGTGACAATAAGTCAAAATATAGAGGAGAGAAAGGCCCAAGAAGAGATCTTGTGGAGACAAAATTCATGCATCCAATGGCTCAAGGAGGGTGACAAAAACACTAAGTTATTTCATATATCTACTATTCAAAGGATACACGCTAATCACATCACTCAGTTACTCTCAGAAAATGGGAAAACCCTACAAACCCATGAGGAGCTAGAAGAAGAGTTGGTCACAAATTATCAAAATCTCTTGACAGAGCCCATGAAGGAAAAAACACAAGCAATCACCCATATCATGCAACACATACCCTCCCTAATAATGGAGGAATAGAACGCAGCCCTGGCATGACCTATCACACTCGAGGAAGTTGATCATGCTCTTCAGGATAACCCCAAGTGTAAATCCTCGTGACCAGATGGCTTTACTGCAGATTTCTTTCATCACTTCTGGCCAATCAATAGAGAGGAGGTGTGGGAGATCATTGAATACTCTATAATTTCATGTCAAGTCCTCCTAGCCCTCAATGCCACTTTCCTCACCCTCATTCCCAAAGAAGAGCTTGTGAACCACCCTAAGAAGTTCTGACCGATTTCCCTCTACAACATCATTTACAATATCCTAACCATGGTGATAGCAAGGCGACTCAAGCCTATGTTCCTCTTCATCATCTGCCAGAATAATTAGGGTATCTGGAGGGAAGATAGATCTTGGACAACGTCATCCTAGCCCGCAAAGTTATCCACCCTCTTCAAAAGACCCTCACTCCAGCTATGCTCTTAAAATTGGACCTTTCTAAATATTTTGACAAGTTAAGTTGGGAATATATGCGCTCGATACTCCTCGCCATTGGTTTCGACCCCTCATAGGTAGATTGGATCTTGAACCTCACCTCCTCTGATTTCTTTTCAATCCTCGTCAACGAAGTTCCTTCTCACCCTTTCTCTCCCACCAGACGAATCAAGCAAGGGGATCCTCTTTCCTTGCTCATCTTCATTATCATGGAAGAAGGTCTCATTCGCTCTATCCAGGCCGTGGTAGAAAACAAGACTCTAAAATGGATTCCCTTGCATGGCATCTATCCTCTGATATCTCACAATAAATTTTGTGATGACACTCCGATGATGGGTTCCCCCACTATTCACAAGGCCCATACAATCCTATCCATTATTAAAACTTTCTATGAGGCTTCTAGAATGGACATCAACACCAAAAAATACCATATCTTCTTTTTCAACACCTCATTGTCGATTCAGCTCCACATCACAGAAATCTTGGGTTTCACTTGAAGCTCCCTTCCATCCAAGTATGTCAATATCCCCCTCCTGGACAGAGACCTCAAAAACATCTTTTATGAGAGCCTCCTCACCTCCTTTTTGAAAATAATTTCTCCATGGACCTAATGAGCTCTCGATCTACCTAGTCACGTCATCCTTCTAAAGTCAATATTGCAAGCTCTGCCAGTCTATACCTTTTCAACCCTCACTTCCCCTAACTTCTTCCTTAGTGCTATCAAATCCCTACGCGAGAACTTTTTTTGGAAAGGGCTCAAAGTGGGGAAAATTTTGTGTTGATCAGCTGGGAAAAGATCTACATACCCAAGACTCAATGGGGCTTGGGAATCAAGGACCCCTCACTAATGAATAAAGTATTGAGTGCCAAGATATAGTGGAGATGGATGAAGATACCTCATGACCTTTGGGAAAATCTTTGTAGAAGAAATTATACTCCCAACACAACAGAAATAATCCTCATACAATGGAACTAAGATACCCCAGGATCCATGATTTGGACAACTGCAAAGCAAAATCGACACGTTGTAGTCAATCACACCTTATGGGAAATCCGGAATGGTCAGACTGCCCTATTCTAGAACGCTTCATTGAAAAAATTACATATTTTGGCACAAGAATCTTGGGCCGATACCTTCTTCACCACAACCACTCAAGAAGGACTGAAAAAAGTGGTAGACTATTGGAGGGAAAACCCCACGAATGGCACCTGGAAATGTTGGAATTCCAATGGAGAGGACCTACATGTTGAAGCATAGGTGGAACCTCAACCCTGGCACAATATGACCAACGCACAAAAAATTCTGATCATGCAAGGTGAGGACATCCTACACTGGGGACACTCCCCAAGGGGAACCTTAAACATTCAAGAAGCTTATGTGATCGAGGCCAATCTAAATCTCCCCCCCCGAGGAAAGTCTGGACCAAAATCCAGTCTCTGAAGTACTGGCCAAAAATCATCACCTTTCTTTGGTTGGTGGCGCATGAAAGCATTCTCCCCTGGGACAATCTCACTAAAAGGGGGTTTATCGGACCGTCCATTTTCCCTCTCTTCTTTTTAGAGGCATAAACAATGAATCATCTCCTAAACATTTTCCCCTTCAACACTGAAGTTTGGGATCATTGCGCGACCATCATGCACACTTCAGATCATAAGAGGGACAACATAAGCACTACCATCAAAGAATGGGAAGAAGTGGCTTTCCAGTCGCCTATTTTAAACTGCATTTTGAAGTTACTCTCTAGATTTATCCTTTGGAAAATATGGAAGGAAAGGAATCAATGGATCTTCAGGAATACCCAGAGAAATTGGCAACATGGATGGACCCAAGTTTGTCACAACATAATGGAAACAATCAGCTTGTAGCATTGGTCTAAGACGGACTTAATCTGTCCAACCCAAGAACAAAGCATACTGAAGAATTGGAAACTCATCACAAAACATAGTCTGCTCTCTCCTTCTTGAAATCCTATTGGTTGTGGAGCCTGATTGTCTTCCTGATTCAGAGGTCTTTTGTTTTTAGATATTTTATACCCCATTAAGTATTTACACCCTAGAATTATGTACACTCTTCCACGCGGGGGAGTGCAAAGGGGGGTTACCCCCGAAGGAAAAATTGTCTTGTAAACGTATATTGTAATTTCTTTGTAAATTTGGACCATTCATTATAAGGTCACAAATATAACAGTAGAAGTTATGTTAGGGTTTATTTCCCTATAAGGAAACCCTCTCTTATGAGGGAAATTTATTGCGGCTATGTATCATAGTGAATATTGTATTCTGAGATAGGAGATTGTGATAGAAATAAGAGGAAGTTACAAGGGGTTTGTTGTAGGTTGTATCCCTTCATTTGTTGGATAATAATAAAGGAAGGACCTGGAAATTTCTCACGTGGATGTAGGCCACACTGGGTGAGCCACATAAATCTTTGTCTCTATTGTATTGTGTATCTTTTGTGTTTTTTTTCCACATTTGTTTTACTTTATTGCTCCATGGTCCTATTTTTCTAACAATTGGTATTAGAGTGAAAGGTTACTCGCAGGAAATAATGGTTCCTGGTTCTAGTGGGTGAAATGGCAGAAGATGGAAAGTTTAGGGTCAAAAAATTTAACGGCCAAAACTACCAGTTATGGAAGATGCAGATGGAAGATTATTTATATTAGAAGGATCTATTCTTAGCATTGGGCAGAGTAGCAAAGAAGATGATGACCATGAAGGAAGAAGAATGGGATATTCTTAACAGAAAGGGTCTAGGAATGATATGGCTGAGCCTAGCAGCGTTGGTGGCTTTCAATATTCCGAAAGAAAAGACAATGAAGGATTTGATTGACGCATTGGCTAAATTGTATGAAAAACCCTCAGTGTCCAATAAGGTATTTCTAATGAATATATTATTTAATATGAATATGTTACAAGGTGGGTCTATTGTAGATCATTTAAATGATTTTAATACGGTTACTAATCAACTAAGTTCTGTAAAAGTGGACTTTGATGATAAGGTCAGGTCTCTTCTAATCTTGTGCTCATTTCCAGAAAGATGGAACGGATTGGTCATGGTTGTAATTAACTCTGTTTCTAGTTCAAATATGTTAAAATTTGATGATGTTGTTGGTGTTATCCTTAGTGAGGAAATGGGATGGAAAATCACAGGTGAGACATTAGGTAATGTGTTGAAAATGGAGAAGAGGGGAAGACAAAAGGATAGAGGAAAGGGCCCAGGGAACCATGGGAATTCTAGGAAGGGCATATTCAAAGCTAGACTTGGAAAGATAGAGTGCTAGAATTATGGGAAGAAAGGACATTTGAAGAAAGACTACAGAGCTCCAAAGAATCAAAGATATGGACATCAAGAGAAAAATCAAGAAGCAAATGTATCACTTGATGTGTTACAAGATGATTTGATTCTTTCTGTAGATAATATTTATGAGTCTTGGGTAGTAGATTCAGGGGATTCATTTCATGCCACACCCCATAGGAAACATTTTCTATATTATGTTCAAGGTGATTTTGGATAGGTTCATTTGGGTGATGATGCACCATGCAAAATTGTTGGAATGGGAAAGGTAAAACTAAAGCAATGCAATGGAAACCAATGGTTGTTAAAAGAGGTAAGACATGTTCTAGATCTAAGGAAAAATCTAATTTCAATAGGACATTTGGAAAGTGAAGGTTGTATATCCATATTTACATATAAGATGTGGAAGGTCATCAAAGGATCATTGGTGATAGAAAAAGGAGAGAAGGTAGGTACATTGTATTTATGTACTGGTTATATTGAATCTTCTATCTCTTTAGCTTCTACAGGAGTGGATACAACACTATGGCATCATAGGATTGAACACATGAGTGAGAAGGGGATGCAAATACTTCAAAAAATAAATTTGTTGCCAAATCTTAAACAAATCGATTTGGACTTCTATGAGCATTGTGTTTATGGAAAAAAAAAGAGAGTCATATTTCTCAAAGTCGGAAAAGAAAAGAAAAATGAAAGGTTAGAGGTTGTGCATACAGATGTATGGGGACCATCTTAGGTATCATCTCTTGGTGGATCTTGTTATTATGTTACTTTTATTGATGATGCAACTAGAAAAAATTGGGTTTATTACATTCGACAAAAATCTGATGTTTTTGATACTTTTAAGAAATGGAAATCTTTGGTTGTGAATGAGACAGGAAAAAGTTTGAAGTGTCTCAGATCAGATAATGGAGGTGAATATTGCAGCAAGGAGTTTGATTATTACAGTTCATACCATGGGATTCATAGAAAGAAGGCAGTTACAATAACATCACAAGAAAATGGTGTGTTAGAATGGATGAACAGGACAATCATGGAGCGTGCAAGGAGTATGAGATTGCATGTTGGTTTTCCCTTATAGTTCTGGGTAGATGTTGTAGATATTATTGTTTACTTAATAAATAGAGGACCTTCAAGCTCTTTCGATGGTAGAATTCCATAGGAGGAATGGACAGGAAAAAAGGTAAACTATTCTTTTTTGAAAACTTTTGGTTGTGAAGCATTTGTCCATATTGTTAAAGAAAATAGAACAAATCTTGAGGCAAAATCCAAGAAGTGTACCTTTATTGGAGATAGTGTTAATGATTTTCGTTATCAATCATGGGATTATGAAAATAAAAAAATCATTAGGATTAGATATGTCATATTCAATGAGAAGGTCATGTACAAAGATCATTTGCAGGGAAAGAAATAGGAAAAAGAAAAACAAGAATACACAGTGCTTGATGAGATCACTGAAAAAGAAATTCCAAAGGAGCCTGAAAATAAAAATGTACAACAACAAGAGAAGCAGGTACCTCAAACACCTTCAAGTGTTGTTAGAAAATCTACCATGTTAAGTATACCCCCTAAACGATACTCTCCTTCACTGTATTATTTATTGTTGATTGATTATGGTGAACCGGAATGTTATGAAGAAGCAATGCAGGTAAAAACCAAAAAGAAGTGGGAGAAAGGCATGAAAGAAGAAATGGATTCCTTGGTAAATAACCATACTTGGGACATGGTTCAGTTTCCTACAGGAAAAAGAGCATTGTAGAATAAATGGGTTTACAAGTTGAAGGAAGAAGATGGAGGAGAAAAACAATACAAGGCTAGACTTGTTGTAAAGGGTTTGCACAAAAGAAAGGTATAGATTTTGATGAAATATTTTCTCCTGTTGTTAAAATGAATTCAATTAGGACTATTTTGAGTCTCATGGTAGTAGAATATTTGAATCTTAAACAATTATATGTAAAAGCATCTTTTCTCCATGGGGATTTGGAGGAAGAGATTTATATGCAACAACCATAAGGGTATGAGGTCAAAGGGAAGGAGAATTTGGTATGCAGGTTGAAGAAGATCTTGTATGGACTAAATCAAGCTCCAAGGCAATGGTATTTTAAGTTTTATAGGTTTATGAAAAAACAAGTTTATAGTAGATGTCATTTTGATCATTGTATTTATTTTAAAAGGCTAGAAAATGGAAGCTATATTATCTTTCTATTATATGTAGATGACATGCTTGTTGGAAGGTATAATATGCAGGATATAAATGTGCTCAAGAAGAAATTAGCTAATTCATTTTCGATGAAGGATTTGGGTGCTGCAAAGAAAATCCTTGGTATGAGAATAACAAGAGACAAGAAAAATTGTAGATTGACATTGTCTCAAGGTGAGTACATAGAGAAGGTGCTGGAAAGTTTCAGAATGCAGAATGAAAAACCAGCTAGTACACCTTTGGCCAGCCATTTAAAATTAACTAAGGAAATGTGTCCCAAGACACAGGAGGAGATAGAATACTACATGTCCAGGGTCCCTTATTCATTAGTAGTTGGAAGCTTGATGTATGAAATGGTTTGCAAGAGACCAGATATTGCACATGTAGAGGGAGTTGTGAGAAGGTATATGAACAATCTAGGTAAAGAACATTGGGAGGTAGTAAAGTGGATTTTCAAGTATTTGAGAGGTACTACTACTCATGCATTATGTTTTGGAGGTTCATACACTTTTCTACTAGGATATGTTTATTCATATATGGAAGGTGATAAAGACAGTAGGAGGAACACCACAAGGTATGTTTTTATTATAGGTGGAACAACAATAAGTTGGATTTCAAAACTACAAAAGGTTGTTTCACTTTCAACAATAGAGGTAGTGTATGTTGCTGCAACAGAGGCTAGTAAAGAAATGATTTGGTTATAGAGGTTTATGGAGGAATTGGGAAAGAAGTATAAGAATAACAGGTTGTACTATGACAGTGAGAGTTCCATTCATCTTGCAAAGAACTCATCCTTCCATTCAAAGACTAAGCATATACAGCTAAGGTACCATTTCGTACGATCTATCTTGGAAGATGGACATTGGAAGTTGGAAAAGATACACACTAGCCAGAATCCTACAGATATGTTAACAAAGGGAGTAAACAGGGAGAAACTGAGTTCCTATTTAGTTTCAGTTGGTCTTCAAGAATGAATATGAAGATGAGAAATTTTTCTAGGTCTAAGAAGGTCCAGAGTCTAGCATATACAATAGTGGTGGAGTTGTTGAGATCAGTCTCCAAGTGGGAGATTGTTGGTTGTGGAGCCTGATTATCTTCCTGATTCAGAAGTCTTTTGTTTTCAGTCATGTTTATACCCCATGAAGTATTTACACCCCAGAAGCATGTACACTCTTCCACGCGGGGGAGTGGAGAGGGGGATTACCCCCTCTGCGGGGTTCGGGGGTGAAGCCCCCAAAGGAAAAATTTCCTTGTAAAAGTATATTGTAATTTCATTGTAAATCTGGATTGTTCATTATAAGGTCATAGATCTAATGGTAGAAGTTATGTTAGGGTTTTTTTCCATAGAAGGCAACCCTCGCTTATGAGGGAAATGTATTACGGCTATGTATCATAACAAATATTGTATTCTGAGATAGAAGACTATGAGAGAAAGAAGAGGAAGTTACAGTGGGTTTGTTTTAGGTTGTATCCCTTCATTTGTTGGATAATAATAAAGGAAGGACCTGGAAATTTATCTGGTGGACATAGCCCACACTGGGTGAACCATGTAAATCTGTGTCTCTATTGTATTGTGTATCTTCTATGTTTTGTTTCCACATTTGTTTAATTTTTTTTCTTCATGTTCCTATTTTTCTAGCAAATCCCTCTCGATGGGATAGCCCCTTTTAGTGGTCCCCCCCTCCAGTGGAATTTATCAAGGTAAACTTTGATGGAGCCTCCAAAGGTAACATGGGTGTAGCAGGATTTGGCATGGTATTTCAAAACCATTAGAGGAATATTCTTCTCATCACCACGAGGAGCTTAGGCCATACCACAAACAATGCAACAGAACTATGGGGGATCACAAGAGTTTTATAATTAGCCATAGAGAAATACTTCAACAAACTCATTATGGAAGGAGATTCTCAAGTAATTCTCAACCTCTTTCAGAAATTTCTGAACGACGTGGATCTAGATCAAATTTCTCCCAATTGGCGAATTTCTCACGAACTGAGGACAATTTTAATGATTCTCCAACCCAATCAATATTTCATCCCCTCCCATATGAGGAGGAAGGAAAATCAGATTGTGGACGAACTAGACAACATTGGAACGAAAAGGGAGAGACCATATCTTTTGTGCCAAGCCCCCATCCACCAGATTCACCCTATCTTTCAGATATGCCAGGGAAGATATCTATCCATCAACAACACTCTGGATGGGGTGATATTGTGAGATAGATTTCAAGAGGAGTGGCCAAGCGATGAACATCATGGCGTCATGCATGTGACATATGCGTGCCTCCCCCTTCCACCACCATAATGCATTTAAATCCACCTTGCATGAAACATGGCACCATTAATATTATTGTGCCTTTCTTTGGCTATCCATCCCTTCGATGGATCAGTGCCATGGCTCTGAATTTACCATGTGTGTGTGTTGGTATTATGGATGGAACTAGCAACTTGGGTACTTTGAATTTCACCAGATGCATTGGACACTTCAATCTCCTGTGGCCAAATCCTCTAGAACTCGGCTTCCTACTCAGCTACTCCTATGCCACTTATCCTTCTCTCATATGTGTTTCTGCCCTCATTGTTTCTCAGAGATGCCAAGAAAAAGGGGGAAGTCCAAACAAGTCTCATCTTGTCAGCCCAGCCGACTGTGTCTAGCCCTCCGCCCACTACCCACCCCCTTCCCGCACCTTCCCACAACTCCTCCTCCTCGTCATCCTCCCTAGCACAGTCAAGTCATAGTCCTAGCATCCTCCCGCCCCTCTTATAGCCTTGTTCTTGTAGGATGGAATGGTTTGTTCTCTCAGCGAATTATCTGGGATTTAACCCAGGTCCCCTCAGAGATTTGGCCTCCGCTTCGCAGTCAATCCCAGTTGCTACACCAAATTCACCTGCCTACTCACCATCCCAACCACCCCATGCCCTACTACACTGCACTCACTCCCAGGGTGATGGCCATGAAGCCATCCATGGCTCACAACGACCTCACTCCTAATTCGACACAAGAGTCGATTTAGGAGTGAGGNTTCACCTGCCTACTCACCATCCCAACCACCCCATGCCCTACTACACTGCACTCACTCCCAGGGTGATGGCCATGAAGCCATCCATGGCTCACAACGACCTCACTCCTAAATCGACTCTTGTGTCGAATTTGCATATGAACTGCAAGCAGGCCATGCAATGTTGCAAGGCCTGGTCTTTGGGTTACAATGAGACTTGGATGACCTATACAAGTTTCACATGGAGATCCTATATTGGAAAGCAACACAATTCCTGCAATTGCTTTCAACAATGCAGGATGTTTTCGACCCTTCAGATGGAGAAGCACATGCAACAGAGGTTGAGCCATTGATCCTATCACCATCTCCACACGGGACTACGGAGGAAGCAACACCAATCAAGGAGGAGCATGAGACATAATTCAAGGAGGAAGAAACACCTCTTGGGGAGCCAACTCTTGGTCCCACCTCCATGGACATGTTGCCACACTACAACCCTACCACTTGACATGCACAACTGTTTCTTTTTATTTCTCTCAATTGGAGGGATGTGTCTCTTTTGTTTTGTTGTTCTTACACATAGATGCTATAGCAATATTTTTTTTGTGTTAATTACTGTCAAGCTGGTCACCCTCAAGGGGTTGCAATTTTTTGTTATATGTCAGTAGAGAGGTCAAGATGGTCACCCCCTGTGGGATGTAATTTTTGTTTTTAAGACTTGTCATGACTGTTAGTTTAAGACTTGAATTATGGACTTGCTTGGCTAGATGAGATGGTTTTCCCTCGGGGCAGCTCAGTGTTTACATCCTTGAACAAAATGATGATACTATAATCTTTGTTTTTGGAAGGATTTTTATACAATATTACTTACAAAACAAAATCTTTTGTAGTCGTAGATTGATTGTTGAGAATTTTATATTACTTCAAATGATTGTAACCTCTCATCCAAGGAAATCATGTATTTATCACAAAGTTCTTCAACCATAGGAAGCTTCAGACATGTCTGGAATAAGCATATTTTATAATACAGGGAAATTTGAAGTTGTTATCGGATACAACTAAGCCAGACATCATTTGCAATGGGAAATTACATTATTTCTCTATCATACTTGTACTTCTCTATGGTGTTATGGAGGTGCTTCCTTATTCCAAAAATGTGACCTTTATCACCTTTTGCTTGAAGAGTTCCTCTAAATAATTAATAGAATTATCAATCTCCACTGTAAAGGATCCATTATAAGTGCAAGACACCCGAGTGTACATTTTCACATGATCCCATTTGCTAAGAGAAAATCATTTCCATACTTTTATAACCTCAAAGAACCAACCAATATGATAGAACGATTTGTTTCCACAACAACCATAAATTTGGACTGCCAAATGTCTTGATCATTAATGAAGCATTAGTAGAGGTGGCGTGTAATATCCCCAACCACCCACAGGCTAGGGAATGCTACCTGTAAGCCCACCCTAAGACTTCTTTCTCATGTTGATACCTTATTTATATCTTAAGGATGCACAATATAACAAATTTAATGACATGCACAACAATATACATCAAGCATGCATAATCTAAAGATTATATTAGACGATAATCAGACATACACAGTGGAAATACATTCATATACATGTAAATGATAATTAAATTACACAACATAATACATTCATACACAGATAATAATATCATGACAAAGAGAACTTATGTTTATGAAATATGACACTGATTGGTTGCATACCAAGGACATTCCACCCAATCGTAGACACCACTGCTCCAAATATCAACAATAGTGTAACACCCGATCCAGGGCTATGAATCCACAAGGAGAGTTCCATAGTGTAATTGGGTTCCCAAACCAGTCATCTCTCAAGCTCTCACAGGTTTCCCAACACCCACAACAATCCAAGAACCCAAATCTCTTCTACCCAGCCTGTACCACCCCAAGAGACCGAACCTTCACCCTTCTTTGTCATGTAATCCCTCAGGCAGTCCTTGTCCTTTATTTTCAGGGCCTCCAGTACATCTAGTCCATAATATCATTGCTAGGACTCTCAGGACTTGCAGTTATGAGAAAAACAGGGCACGGGCCAATGAGTTTCAGACATGCAAGCACCAGGTCACGGTTGGATCACACCATCGACCACTACAACCAACTATCTCATGGATAATTCTTCAACAACTTTGTTTCCTTTTCCAAGACAAGACGTAGGTGAGGATGGGTTGATGAATGGATTAGGGGGTGCATGGGAGTGTGTGACTGGGAGTGTGTGGATGGGTGTGCATGACGTAAAAATGAGTGAGTTAACGAGAAATCAGTGAACAAGTCATCAGTCGAACCCCCCCATCAGAACATAGGTGGGTTTAAGTAACCTCGTGGGGAAACAAGAACCTCTTGGCCTTCCCCAAGAAGCTCACATAACCAATCCCCTCCCTTGGAAAAAAGGAGTAATTAAAAATAGGAATAATCATTTAGTCCCTAAAGCTCCCTCTCTTGTGGAATCATAGCCCACTATAACTCTAGTCCTTGTCCGTCTAGTAGCCAACAATGTGTTTATCATTAATAATGATCAAAACATTACATTTCTGGGGAATATTGTCCCTTTAATAATTTTTTGTGCACTCTGGCCTCTCAGCATTGTAACAATACATTATTTAAAATGGGGGTTMAAAACTTGGGGTGTTACATCCCTTCCCCCTTATTTTGGCACTGCCCTCAATGCATATACAAAATAGAGATCAAAATCTCAAATTAATTCAAAAATCTACGGGTACTCTGCCTGCATRGAATCTTCACRCTCCCAGGTATCATCTTYAGGACCGTAGCARGTCCATTGAACTTTTACCARTTCTATAAMYCGATTYCRAAGAATTTAAACCTTTTTGTCAAATRCCTRCACTGGATGAACCTGAAAGTCTCCCTCCATCTCTACCCGAATYMGATGTCAATCAATAACATGGTTAGGATCATGTACATATTTATTTAGTAAAGATACATGAAATACATTATGCACATTCATGGAAGTAGGCAATGCAAGCATGTTCTGTCCAATAACCACACTGGCTAAACCTGAAAGTATCCCTCCATCTCTACCGGAATCAGATGCCAATCAATAACATGGTTAGGATCATGYACATATTTATTTAGTAAAGATACATGAAATACATTATGCACATTCATGGAAGMAGGTAATGMAAGCATGTATGMAACTATCCCTATTATGTCCAATATTTCAAATGGACCATAGAATCTGGCTACSAACTTTGAACAAGTACCCAATTTCAAAGAGATTTTCTTGGGCTTCACTTTCAAAAGTACATGCTACCCTATTTTAAATTCTCTAGTTGTCCTGTTCTTGTCTGCATACACTTTCTGTCTATCCTGAGCTACCTTTAAATTCTGCTTAATCTTGATCACATGGTCTTCCATGTCCTTGAGAAACTCTGGCCCAAGTACTACTCTATGTGGAATACCGATATTAAGTGATGTTCATGCTCCTGTTCAGAATTAGAATAGATAAGTATGCCATCCAAGAATGATATGACAAACTTGTCCAAATAATTTATGAATATGCCATTCATTAAGCACATGAAGACAACTGGTGCATTGGTTAGTCCAAATGGAACCACTACAAATTCATAATGCACATACTTGGTCCTAAAGGTTGTGTTATGAATGTCTTCTTCCTTGATTCTTTCCTGATGGTATCCTACCCTTAGTTCAATATTTGAAAATATATTTTCTCCTCTTAGCTGGTCAAATAGGTCATCAATTCAGGGTAGAGGATACTTGTTCTTTATAGTGTACTTGTTCAGCTATCGGAAGTCAATACACAGCCTCAAGGTTCCATCCTTCTATTTGAAAAAAAGTACTAGTGCTCCCCAAGGTGAAACACATGGGTGTATGTACCCTTTCTTCAACAATTCCTCCAACTGCATTTGTAATTCTTTTAACTCTAGTGTGCTCATTCTATAAGGTGGTTTTGACACTAGGGCACCTCCTGGCACTAAATCAATTGAGAAATATATCTTCCCTCTTGGTGGAAACCCGGTTATTTCTTAGAATACATATTCAAATTGTTGTAGCACTGATAAATATTCAAGGCTTGGCCCCTTTGTATCAACTGGCTCCTCCACATGAGTTTCATACAATTGACATCCTTTTCTAAAACATCTTTTTAGCAGTAAGGCTAAAATCTCCCTTATAGAGATGGGTTTTGGAACTCCTTTCAAAGTGCTCTATTTTCCATCTCCATCAAGACATGTAAATGTCTTGTTATGACAATCTAGAAAAGCATGATGTTTGTCCAACCAATCCATCCCAATCAGAACATCATAAGACCCCAATGGTATGATATTTAGAGCACTACTAGTATTCATGCCATTAAGATTTATAGTGTACTTGTTCACCTGTCGGAAGTCAATACACGGCCTCAAGGTTCCATCCTTTTTTTTGACAAAAAGTACTAGTGCTCCCCAAGGTGAAACACTTGGTGTTAAATTTTTAATTAAAATAATGTACCAAGGCAAGTGTTTCTCTTCCCTAGGCGCCTAAGGGGGAGAAATTGCCGAATATGGGTCTTAGTCAAATTAATTTGTGAGATG
>JASDQU010206359.1:0-28088 GCA_032191745.1 Picea mariana
AGAGGAATCATTAAATCAAGGGAGAAACCTCAAGGTTACTGAATACCTTGGAGGTAAGACTGTGCATAGGAAGGCACATAGAGGAGACAGAATTATTGAAGATTATGTGAAGATTTTCCACGTGGGCATCGAGAAAATGCAAATATTACATGAGGAGGACTTTGTTTCAAGTTCGTAGATAAGAGAAGTGTCTAGGAGAAGACACTCACAGAGTTTCTAAATAATTTGTAGTCTTAGCAAGGTGTGCTTGAGTAGGAGTTGCCAAGAGGGCACTTGCAACTCTTCAAGGGACATAAGAGACATAGACCTTTGAGGTCCGATCAGTTGAAGCTCAGGGAGGGGAAAGGCCTATGCAAGGAGCGCACCAGGCCAACACTTAGGTGAAGTTGTTGAATGACCACCATCTGAAGGCTAATCAGGCACAAGGAGAAAGAACAGAGTAAACTTGTTTCAAGTTCGAAGAATCTCAGGAGGAGTAGCATGAAGTTTCACATGGAGTGCAATTGTGCGAAGGGTCGAGGTTGAGATTCATCACCTAAGCTTAGGAAAAATAGTGCCTTTGCACATAGAGTTATAACAAATATGAACAATAGGTTGAGTCACTTTGAAGTCCAAGCCTCAGACAAAGATCAAGAGGATAAGAAAAACTACCGTTGGATCGACACCGGAAGAGAATATCTGGACCATTTAATCCATGTCTAGACACAGGAGGAATGCGTATAGAGAAGATCAAATCTGGGCTGCCAGATCTGATCATAGAGGACTGATAGTTGTCAGATCCAGAAGGAGGCACACGAGGTTTAACCTTGTGTATGCAGAGGATAACAGACTCGTCAAAGTTTCGATTAGATCAGAATTTTCCATCAACTTAGAGGACAGGTGGTAGTAGATCCGAACGTTTGAATGTTTGGTCACTGAGATATTTGTAAGGAGGCGTTGCTAAAACTCCTGAATCGCAAAATGGTGAATTGAATCACAGCCGTTGGATAGAGACAAACTATGGGTCGTCGATATGGAACGTTAGTTCGTTTTGGGATACCTGGGATCACAAGTTGGGAGAACAAGGTTCTACCTTGGCTTTCAAATCCCCGATATGAGAAATCCAGATTGACTCTAGTCCATTGGATAGCGAGACCTGTGAACCGTTGATTCAACATGCATACAATTCAGGGTTTTGGGCATCGAGAAAACATAGTTGAATACAAAAGAAAACACTTGATTAGATGGGAGACGATTTGATCCTAGTCGTCCATCAAGAGGACACGTGGCGAGAGTTTGGATTTTGGCTGAATCGTGACATAGAGGAAGTCAACGGGAGGAGTTCTAAGAACTCACGAGATGTCAACTCACGATGCAATTTGAACCACAGATCATGAGAGAAGGGTGATAATTGATCTGTGTGAGTGAAATTCAAAGGTTCAGAGTTTAGGGATTCAAAAGAGTCAAAGGGAATCACAAAAGAATTCCTAAAACGCGAAATAGTGATGCAATCATGGCCATCGATCGAGAATGTCACAGGACTCTCAGATCTGGTCCTGGGGAGAGGCCCCACTTCGGGTTTCGAGGCTTCATGGATTTGTGGTTTTTTGTTTGTATCACACCAATACTCTCAAAGTCTCGATTCATGATAACGCCTTTTGGCATGGACAAAGCCATAGCATCGTGGTCATGTGGGTGAAGGATCACGCCTAGTGCTAGAGTGCACAAGCGCGGTTTTCGTTGAAGGACCTGTGGTTTTTATGATCGAAGGTTCCTGCAGGGGACCCGAAGAGTCATTTTGGCTCATCAAGAGTCTGAAGAACGATCCTTATATCGGGAGGTCAACAGACCCTGTCGAGGCAGAGGTAGGGGGTATGTGTAAGTTAGTAATGGGGAATGACTTGGTATCGAGTAGCACCATGGTGGCCAACAATTTAGGTCAACTTGCAGGAGGAATAACTTCCGCATACAAGCTCCAGTTGAGGTGATATTTTCACCATTGGAAAGGTATCAGTGTGTAGAATATATTTAAGGGCCTATGATTATCACAAATTTTTGACCCCCAAAAATTTTTGTTTCATGCCTCAAAATGGTTTAGGAAGGTTCTAGACCCCAAATTTACAAACTGGGACTTACTGCTAAAATGGGCCATAAAATCATCTCAAAGAGAGATGTCATGTCCTTTTAGGGTGACATTGTTCTCCTAGCATGGAACATTGGGCCCCATATGAAGAATGTTTGGACTTCAAAGGCCCTGTTTGGCCTAATTTACAATTAATTGGTATGTTGGACACACTTGACCTCTTACACACACACACACACACTCCTCTCTCATTCACTCTATCTAAATTGGCCCCCTTTTTCATTCTCGTAGGCTTACAACAATACAAGAAGTAATCTAAACTTCCAATTAGTTCAGATCCTTAAATGTTTCCCGAGATCTCTTAGATCCTCATTTCTCTCCTTGATATGTAACCCTAATATCTCTCTATATTCCTATAACTCTTGATATCTTCTTAACATGGTAGATTCGATTACATATTATCAATATCAACTCAACAAACTCTATCTCACACAAGACTTCCAAAATTTAGTTAAAACATAAGAAATAACCATATGTTTAAATTAGGGAACCCACTCCCTTGGTAAAATCATAGAACACTAGGTCTAGTCATCGAGATTGAGTTTGGAGGCAAAGTGCTCCTACATCACTTAGTTGACCCCATATTCCCAAAAAAGTAGCAGGAACTAGTCTTCTCCCATCTTGTCAATCCCAATTCTAAAATTTCACCTTTTATTTTATGTTTTAGGGTAAATTTAGGGTTTTGTGACAACTTACATAAATTTTCGTCGAGCTAATTCCCTAGACATCTTGGTTTTGTGCAAGTAATTAACCCAAAAACCAAGTTTACTAAATAAATTATCCTTGTTACTACACTTTGATGCATATTTAGAACTATACATATTTCTTTGACTAGTTGTGATATACATGTTAAATTTTATATTTTACAAGTGAAATAAATCCTAAATATATCCATTATTTTGTCCCTAATTTCTACTAGTTTGCGTCTTGTTTAAAGAGCTAAAATCTATTGTTTTTATAAATTATTTAGGGTTGTAATGTTTCATCTTTTACACAAATCTTATAATAGCCATTGGAATTTTTTTAGATTTGTAGTGTTTGGGGATTGTTTTATATGGAATAATAACTTGATAAACCCCCTTAATTTAGCCTTAAATCACATCAAACCCATATCTAAATTTTACCTTGAATAACCACCTAATCCATGACTTCCTAAGTATACCTAATTGATGGTAAATTTGATAGCTATATAATGTTCCTTATACATGATTATGTCTTTCCGTAGGAATCCTTGAAGCTACTAGGGAAGCCTCCGTTGTGTGGGATGTATCCTTCACTAAAACAAGGGAAGTTGTTGCCTAGATGATAGTGGCAACACTTCTTATGTTCCACTCATTTTGAACCTTGTGAAGGATTTTGACCAGGGTGTAAGATTCTGTGATAAAAATACTCACTAGTAAAACACATCAATTGTCATATTTGATTCCTCTTTTGTATTAATAGCCACAACACCAAATTTTAATAGTGTTATAATTAATGAATTTCCTAGAAACTAATTTCATAGACAAGCAAGAGAAAACGCTTATCTCTAATACTATGTGTGTTATGTAATGCATATGGGTGAGGGATAGTTTCAAGGGTAGGAGTGAATCCATCAAGGAAACTATTAATTTGACCAAGGAAAGAGAAATTCAACGTTGGGAGAGAGTAATGGTCTAGAGTGAGAAATTTGCCCAACAACTGGATTAAACTAATTTAGAAATTCTCTAGATAATTGGACTATGAAAATATTGAGATCCATTGATCTTTGTGTGGAGTGGGATGAATGGTGGGTATCTCGGAGTTGTTATCATTCATAAAAGTGACAATGTAATTGTTTCTGAGGATCATTAACATAATTCCAATTTGGGACTTTCATGCTTGACCAATAATGAAACTAATAGAAACAATTAACCAAGAATAAACAAAAATAATATTACATAGATAACCCTACATGCCAAAAATGAAATAGAACACAATCAATCACAAAGAACTCAAAAATTTTACCTTGGAAACATAAATAGGAGAACTGACCTCGAATGGGAGCTTAGTATTTCATTTTGGCGATCTCTGGTACAATTCTCTTGGCTTCTACTCCTCTTCCTCTTCTTTCCATAATGAGAATGAAGTAGAAAGAGGACATAGGGAAAGTTGGGGGAGTAAGGTGAAAGCCAACAACCATGCCCCTTCATTTCCCATTCATCAACCCTTTCTCCTATATTTTTTAAATCTTTTAATTACTCCATTTTTCCTTCTCACTTCTGTTTTATTAAATTTTTAGATTTACATTGTCTTGAAATTTTTTCTTAACCTTCGTTAATTGATGAATTATACTGTAGGTATTGAGTCTTACACCCGTTTGTTGGTTCAAATGCATTTTAGATCAATATATCTAAGTTTTAATATTTTTTACAAAAACTTTAGTGCACCATTAATAATTTGACATATATAGACAATCAAATGTATTGACTATGTCAAAAATATGTTAATGGCCTTTTGAACTCATGATATAGGTCATATTTTTTGACATACAAGAGCCAAAAAATCATTTAGTGCACCAATGTTAATTTGACATATATTGACAATCAAATTTATTGACTATTCCAAGAATATGTTAATGGTCAGGGGAAGGGGTGTTGATCGATTGGCAACTGCACATTCTGCTAAGGTGTATAGGCTGTTAAGAAAGTCATCGGTTCAAGCCTCGACAAAACCTGTGTGAAGGTTGTGCCCCCACCTGGTCGCGCCTAGCGGTTATAGTGGTAGCTACCAGAATCAACCCCGTGTCACACGAGTACGAGATGGGCGTCATTGTCAATTCCTCTAGTCCAAAAAAAAATAAAAATATGTTAATGATCATTTGACCTCATGATAGAGGCCATATGTTTTGATATACAAGAACAAAAATTATGACGTCATAGAAAGTACTTAAAATATTGATATCTATCAATAACAAGAAAGAATGAAAAACAAATGTAATTTTACATAGTTTCTAAAAATTTGCAGCACCACAATTATTGTAATCAATGTAAAAAAAAACGACGTCAATTTTGTGTCAAATGTAATAATGGAAGATTTTTAAACCATACTATTGTAACAACTTCCTCTTTGATTTTCAAATGAATTTTAATTAATACTTCCACATATTCATCTCATTGTTCTCATCTAATCTCACCATATTAGCTCTCAACCATCCATTTTACGAGATATTTGTGGACCCATGATTTGCCACTTGAATCTTTTTCTATCATTTAATAAGTTTTTTATAAGTTATATAATTATATATATAGAATTCAGAAGAATGGGTTAATTTAAAGAAGAAAATGGGATGGATAAATATAAATCATAATGTATGGGTTAGTTAAATGGTTATATGTTTAATTAAATAGATAGATTAGGAGAACCAAGATGATGCATTTAACAAGTTTTTTTTGACCATTTCTTATTTTAATTTTGTATTTAATTTGTTGATAATGATATGAAGAGCACTTTGGTTAAGTATATTTTAAATTCGTCCAATGTTATTAAGTTAAGAAAAAATGAGGTTTATAAAGATGTTTAAAAAACAATAACACCATAATAATAAAATTATATATAATATTAAAATAAATTAATATAGATTTATTTTAGCTTTATAATAAAGATGTTTAAAACTTGGGAAAACATGGTTGTAAGAAATGATAGCTTTTCTTGTATGAGCAGTATACAATTTCGAAGGGTGGACGTGGAACTGAAAACGAGTGGATCATTGATGAGAGGGCTATGGTTACATGTCAATTGTTGGCATGTCAAACTATGAGAACATACATCAAAGGAAAATACACAATATACGTGGCTAAAAGTTGCATACAATGGTTCCATCTAATTGGTACACGTATATACTAAACAAGCTAATGTAAGCCTATGGTAATGCTAACATCATTGGGTCTACTTTTATTTATGAGATGTTTTCTTCTAAATTTTTCTGTTTTTATGCAAACTACCTTGGGGTTAACAACTTCAACCATAATGGGAACATATTATCGTAGGTACATGACATGAGCCATGGTTGGTGTGAAACGTTTCTAAGAATATATATTCTAATGATAAAAAATTCTCCCATGGTAAGAAAAATGACAATCTTTAGATATGATTTTATTTGGATTTCCAAGAACATCATTATTTATATATATTCTAATGATAAAAAATTCTCCCATGGTAAGAAAAATGACAATCTTTAGATATGATTTTATTTGGATCTGCAAGAACATCATTATTTCTCATTGTAGTAAGAGACATTTCACAATTAACGATGAAAAAAAATATGTTAGACCAAAATAAATGAATAAAGAAAAATTATGGGTCTTTCTCCTTCCTTTTTTATTTTGTTAATTAAATAAACACTAAACAAGGAAACATGTTCATGGCTAGGAGGTTTTAGTAAATAAGCCCTTTATGGTGTTATATACATCATCCTAGATTTTTTTAGTGAATCATACTAGCCAAGTGAATGAGAAATAAGCGGTGACATGCTTTGAAGTGTTAAAGGACAGGAAGGAACTAGGATTAGTTCAGGTTTTGACCCAGACACGCCATTCTAGAGTTTACTCTCAATCTTTCACAACTCTACAAAGAATCAAATTGGACACTACTTGCAATGGTCATCATTAATATTCTCAACAATACTAAGTTATTTAGATGTTATATGACATAGTGTTTAGGTTCAATCTAGAATTACATCAAAAAGATAAGACCAGTGAAGAACCCTTGTACATTATAACCTCTTAGCACTATAGTCCAATTGATTCCAACAAATATGGTTGTCCCTACAAAGCTAAGGCCATGGTCTAGTTATGGAGCTGTGGGTTTTATCACTATTCCAAACATTGGTTTTTCATATTAAGAATAATTACTATTGTCCATAAAAGAATGAGTGGTGCCTCTCTTGGATGATCTTAATATCCTCAAAGACATGTCTTTCTTGGTGGAGACCTTAAATTATTTTTATGAATTTCAAGGTTGAATGATCTATAAACTTCCATGGATATTCTAATGGAATAGTTCATCACAAAAAGTCTTGTTCTATAACGAAATATTCTATTATGTAGGTTTGTTTCCTTAAATCTCAAATTTGTTAGCACTAGCTTATTTCCTTAAATTTATGAAAATAATTGAAATATGACAAAGAAATAATAAAAAAATGAGCACATCATCTGCAAAAATGAACACAAGATGTATCTTAGGAAACTTGATACGAGAGAAAACCTAACTAGAAGGTGAGGCCTATGCTTTGCTCTCTTTTCTTTAATTATGGAAAATAAAGTACAAAGAAATGAGCACTCATCTACATACCCAATAAAGTAGAACTGGGACCTTAAGAGGGTTATTTTAAATCCTTACGCTCAGTTATTGTTGGATCACCCCCTAGCTTAAGTGTCTATGTGTGGCTTTCCCACCAAGTTAGTGCATGACCCTCTAGTTTTAGTTGGGAAAAAAAAAATCTTCTCTTCATCTACATTATGGACACTAAAATACACTTCTAACTATTGCAACTAATGATTCAACCTAACAAAATCAATATCACCTTGATAGGACTTTATATCCACTTTGGATTCCATTTTAATCAGAGTCTGTGAATGATTGATGGTATTGGAACTTGGTGTCTCCTTCTTGGGATATTTTTTTTAGTCCTTATTTGGGTCTTCACTATCTCTTGATTTCCCATCCAATCCAATTTATGAATTTAAACCCACCAAAATCCCTTAAAGTTCTGAATGTTTTTTCTAGAGCCACCATGAGGAGGCCATGTTGCAAGAGATATCAATTACTTTCCCTTCTATCCAAACATCTCTTCCACTACACCCTAATGATTGTTATGAATAGACTCATCCACCATGGCTTGGGTTTCGTATATTCCTTCTTAAGTCAATTCCTAGATCCAACAACTTTCCACAAATACCTTAAAAAAATTCCTTATTGCCAATATGATCTGTAAATTTCCATGGATATTCCACTTGAATAGTTTGTCACAACAGATATTGTATTATACTAAGATATTTTTTTATGTAGGTTTATTTCTTTAGATCTCATACTTGTTAGCACTAGGTTATTTTCTCAAATTTATGAAAACAACTGAAATACATAAAATAAAGAATAAGAAAATGAACACACCATCCACACAAATGAACACAATATGTATCCTGAGAAACCTGATATGTGAGAAAACCCAACTATAAGGTGAGGCCTATGAAAAAGAAGAACAAAGAAAGGGACACTCACTATGGAGTTTCCTTTGACACTATGGCCTAAACAACTACTATATAATATCATAGATCCTCTAGTATTCTATCAAAATACCACTCCTAGATGTTTTCTAAATTATGGAACAAGTACAATTCTAAGTAATGGAACCCTTCTCCTCATGGTGGCTTCAAATTTAACATAGCCTAATAATTGTATAGGGTTAGGGTTTTTTCATGCCATAACCCTCAATTAGTGATAAGGTTTGGATCTTATATAATATTCTTGAAAGTCCACTTGTGGCTGGGCCCACATGTGTTAGTAATGGGGGATGACTTGGTATCCACTGGCACCATGGTGGTCAACAATATAGGTCAACTTGCAGGAGGAATAACTTATGCATACAAGCTCCAATTGAGGTGATATTTCCACCATTGGAAAGGTATCAGTGTGTAGAATATATTTGAGGGCCTATCATATAGTATCAAAAAATTTTGACCCTCAAAAATTTTGTTTGATGCCTCAAAATGGTTCAAGAAGGTTCTAGATCCCTCCTTTACAAACTCAGACTTATTGCTAAAATAGGCCATGTAAGCCAATTCCTTCAAATTTTCCACCCAGAAAGTGCAATGATAAATAAAAAATTATATAATGATCCTATCCAAATCATTGAAACGTGTCAGTTTTTGAACATAAAGGTGAGTTTGTTCATATTCTTTATGTTGGACATAAAAGTGAGGATTAATCACTATTTGCTAGACAAGGAAGTCATAGATGAATATTGAGAAATGGATATTGTTGTGGATAAGATCACACAACCTCAATTTATGAATTAGCCACAAGATTAAGCTAAAGGTACTATGCCATTATATACATTTGAAACCTCCCCTTAATAGAAGACCACATAGTCTCCAAAGTCATCTTAGGATAATCTCTTATCAATGGAAATGCTTGAATATATGGCTTGAAATTTGGATTTTGTAGGGCTATGATGCAAGTATCCCAAGAATATTTTTAAATAGCCTAGTATACTACCATAGAATCTAAAGGGAAATTCTACCATTCATCATGAGGATAAACAATGCAGCTAATTTGGAGGAAACACCATAGACAAATTTTGAACCATTAATAATTAGTGACCATTCCTTAGCATGGTGTCTTCCAAGATCCTCTCATCCTAGACTACAAGAGAGCACTCTAGATATTTCCATCTAGTTGACCAAGGATATGTCATGAATTATCAATATTACATAGAAGAGGTTGCCCATAAGGTAGTTATGTTTGAAGAAGGGTCTGTTGAGCTTCATCAAACTAGAAAATGATTATATCTTAAGGTGGATAAGATCACAATTGATAAATATTCGAAAATCTGTACGAATTCCTCTGGAGAAATATATGAAGCAAGTGTGATTATGAATGGAAAACATTTGATATAAGTTCTGATAGGTTTATGATTAGCTTGAGGAACCATTTACTGATCAAAATGTAGTTGATACCTTGGACTATATTTATTCTTTTTCCAAACGATTGCAATAGACCATGCATTCTTTATACTTGGAGCTTGAGATAGATTACATGTACGATAGAAACGAATTCATGAATTGATGAGTAGAGTGTATCATCTAGTTGGTTATGGATAGTAGGTAAATGCATAATTGTAGATGGCCTTGATCAATAGTCTAACCATTTACAATGTAGGTCAAGATTGGATGCGACTTCTTTTTTCCCAAAGAAAATGTCATGGGAAAACCTAAGGGATTCTTCCCCACATTCATGGATGGATTGTATGGGGAAATTTTAGTTACCTGAGTAAACTTGAGCTATGCAACAAGAGTAATCATTTGATAAATGAATCCTACATGATGATAAATCCTTTGGAATGAATGGCCAAAGATAACAAAGATCCAACATTTGGATGATGAGTAAGGAATAATTTGAACAAAATATTCAAGGGAAAGTCAACGTCTACACTTAAGGCTTGGTGGCCCCTTAATTTTTAAAGTAGAATAATGTGGTAGATCAACATACAATGGTGCCACAAGGAGCATAGGAAGATATTTGGTCAAACCAATGACATACCAAAGAAAGAGGAAGAAGTCCTAATTTAGTGGCTCTTAATGGTTATGTTCTAGTTAAGGATGATGGATTGTAATTATGTAGTTGGATAATTTATTTAAGATATGGTTTTGATATATTCCAATATAAGGGAATAAGTTCTATAAAAACCTCCAAGTTCTACATGAAAGGGTTGATCATTTGATTGTTTGTTAATTATGATAGGTTGATGGTTGAATTTTTGTTGTGTGAAGGGAGATATGACTTATTTTTTGATTGTCATAAAATGGAGTAACAAAATCTCTTTGTTATGAATGTTTTGATCTTTCTAATATATAAGAATGACTTATGTGTTTTGTTACACACCATAAGAGTAAATGAATGAATCTATTAATGAATTAGTAAGGGGTTATAATGAGTATTCTCACCCTACAACTTATTCCACTTATCACAAGACCTTCCCTTTCTGTCTCTTAACATAAAATATATAAAAGTTTAATCATATAAATATACATAATTATGAATTAAATAAAATTAGTAATAAAATTTAATTTTATATCTACATTTTTAAATATCTATTAACATAAATTACTTAATTTTGATAAAATTTAATTTTATGTTTAAATGATTTAATATCTCATAACACAAATTACAATCAATTTTTAATTACTCTCTTCATAAAAATTTAATTTTTTTCTTTTCATATCTATTTTTACCATTAATCAAATGTTTAAAATACAACATCAATTTATTTAAATATTTATAAATATTTTAACGCATATAATCATAACTAGCAACAACCACTTTATAAAACTGGTTGATATACTCAGATCAACGTCATTCGTTTGGAAATGTGAAAAATGAAGCAGATCGGCTTATATCAACCACTTTTATAAAGTGTTTGTTGCTAGTTGACGCCCTACATGCCTTGGAAACTACAGTTAATATATTAATACATTTAATTAATATAATAATTTAAAATTACATTAATTTAATATATAACTTTTAATATAATATATAATAAAAAATTTATAAATTAAAGTATTAATTGATTGATAAATCTATTGAAGTATTAATGTATAAATGTAACATATTAATTGATTAATACAATGATAATCTAATGTATTAATGTATTTATTGTATTTAGTAATACCTTACATTAATGTTAATGTATTGCATTAATGTAAATATAATACATTAAAGTGTTAATGTAAAATACATTAATGTGTAATATATTAATAAGTTAAAGTACTCATAAATTACATTGATGTGTAATGTAACATTAATACAATATATAATAAACATTTATAAATAAAAGTATTCATTTAGATTAGTGTCTAATGTAACATATTAAATGATTCTTAGATCAATAATGTAATGCATTAATTAATTAATTAATTAATTAATACATTCATAATGTAATGATACACTAATTAATTAATATATTAAATATATCAATAAATACATTAAATACTTTAAACAATAGATTACTGAAGTATTAATACACTAATGAAGTAATACATTATTAGATTAATGTATAATGTATACATACACTATAAATACATTAAGAATACATTATTACATTATTGTAATATATAAATTAAAGTATTAATGCATTCAACATAATGTAACATATTAAATATCAATACATTAATAATGTAATGTATGAATTAATTAATATGTTAATACTTTTTTAACTAATACATTGTTAAAGTATTAATACAATAATAAATAAATACATTAATAATACATGATTAAAGTAATAATACATTAAAAAAATATTATTAAAATAATAATACATTTATTGAAAATGATTGTGCTTGATTATGGTAGACCATCATCATGGTTATATAAGGTCATCACTATAAATTACATTGAATGTATTATTTTAATTAATTAATAAATTAATGCTTTTTTAATAAATACTATACTAAAGTAGTAATACATTATTATATTAATATAATATATAAATTAAAGTATTAATTTACATAAATGTATAATCTAAAATATTAATTAATTAATTTCTTAAAAATATAATGTGTTAATTAAGTAATACTTTTATATATGATTTACTTAATTAATAAGTATTACTTAATTATATAGTATTTACTTAATTAATAAATACATTAGTACAATATTAATATATTAATGTAACATATTTAATTATTAATAAACTAATAATGCATTAATAAATACATTTTTAAATTATTAATGCCTTAATAAATACATTACTAAAGTAGTAATACATTAATAATATATTAGTTAAGTATTAATACAATAATACCTTAATTGAAAATTATTATGGTTGAGTATGGTTGATGATAACCATGGTTTACTTTCGTATACCTTGGTTGAGTTTGGGTGGGAAAGGTTGGCTATGGTTGCCCATGGTTGTCATTCATCATGGTTGAGTGAGGTTGACCATGACCATGCTTGACTATGATTGATGAGATACATCTTGAGTGGGCCTAATGGTTAAGAACATGTGTTTCCTCCTAAGAGGTCACAAGTTCAAATCCAAAGGGGGGTAGGGTATGTATACCTCTATAGACTTTACCAGTCAAATCGCTGGGTGGAGGGGGTCCCTTGTCCCATAAACAAGGGGGTCTCATACACCAATTTGGTGTGGCTTGGCTGTGACCTTAAAAAATGAAAAAAAAGAAAGAAAAAATTATGGTTGAACATGCCCATGGATAACCTTCTTTGACCATGTGGATCTCGTTATGGTGGGCCATGTTGATTATGTTCACCATCGTTTACTATGGCACTACTGCATTGCAATGATGATCATATTTTGTTCGTCAAATTGCGACATCATGTTTTGTTCGTCACATCCCAACATAATTTTTTGTTCATCACATTGTGAAATCAATTTTTGTTCATCACATGTCGACATAAGCTTCTGTTCATCACATTGTGACATTATCTTTTGTTCGTCAATTGACATCCTTAGGTTATGATCATAAAATTATGATTGTGATGTTCATAATTGTTGGTCACATTGTGACGTGTGTATATGTTTGTCACAATGTGACGTCCATATATGTTCGTTTCATTTCAATGTTACTATGTTTGGTAGATTGCATTGTTACTATGTTCGACACATTACAATCTTTGGAAATGCTTGTCACATTGGGGAGTTTGTATATGTTCGTCACATTGTGATGTTACTATGCATGGTAGATGGCAACATTACTATGTTCGACACATTACAACGTTTGGAAATGTTTGTCACTTTGCGACATTGTGATGTTTTGTACATTGCCAATTTACTATGATCGACACATTGCGATGTTTGAAAGTGTTTGTCACATTGCGACATCACGATATGTGCGTCACATTGCAACGTGAGGAAATGTTTGTCATATTGTGATTATAGGGTGATGTGGGACACATTGCGACATGTATTTATGTTTGACACATTGAAACACTACTATCCACATTGCGACAACATGCCTATTTCTGTCAGATTGCAATGCTACTATGTTTCGTAGATTACAATGTTACTATGTTCATAACATTGTGACGTTACTATGTTTGCCATATTAAAACACTATGTTTTCATCACATTGAAATGTTATGTGTTTGTAATAATGTGACTTTACTATGTTTGGTAGATTTCAATGTTACTATGTTCAACACATTGCAACATTTGAAAATTTGTGTCACATTGCGACATTTCAATAAGTGTGTCATAATGCAACATCATGAAATGTTCATCACATTGTGATGATAAGATGATGTGAGACACAATGTGGTGACATGCCTATCCACATCCATATATGTTCTAGACATTATGACTTTTGGAAATGTTTGTCACATTATGAGGTATGTATATCATCGTCACATTGCAACGTTTGAAAGTTTTGTCACATTGTGACGTCAGGATATGTACATCACATTGAAATGTGAGGAAATGTTCATCATATTACAATGATAGGGTGTTGTGGGACACATTGCAACCTTTGTTTATGTTCGTTGCACTATGACGTTACTATCCACATAGCGACGACATGCCAATGTTCGTCACATTGTGACATTACTATGTTTGGTAGATTGCAATGCTATTATGTTCATCACATTGCGACTCTAACATATTCATCACATTGCAACGTTATAATTTCATCACATTGCGACGTTAATATGTCTGGTAGATACATAACTAAACTTGTTTGACACATTGCGATGTTTGGAATTGTTTGTCACATTGCGACGTTAGAATAAGTGTGTCACATTGCAACATGAGGAAATGTCCATCGCATTGCAATGATAGGATGGTGTGCACTCGAGTGCAATGTTTGTTTATGTTACGACAACATGCCTATGTTCATCACATAACGATGTCAATTTATGTTCATCACATTGCAATGTTATTATGTTCATTAGACTGCAACGTTACTATGTTCGTCATTATCTATTGTTAGTATGTTCAACACAACACAACATTACTATGTTCATCACGTTGTAACATCTTGTTTTGTTCTTCATATTGAAACGTAAGTGGCATGTTCATCACATGAAAAGGTTGGTTTGTGTCCCACACATTACAAAAAGTAAGCTTTGGTGAAGCTTTTAAAAAAAATTAACAGTGTTTTTTTTGTGAAAAGTATAGAAACTTTGAACTCATGCAATATATTACATAGTTGTGAAAAATATAGCAACCTTGAACTGATGTGATATATTACATGTAATGAAACTTAGAATCATACTTTTTTTAAGGATATTGATAACATATGATCTTGAACTATAAAATCTATCCCTCCCTAAGATGAAAGTTTATTTCATATCATGGTGTTTTATTTGTATATATTATTTTATTTTTATATTTTATAATGAAATAAAATTTTCATGGATATAATTTTTTTTTATGATAGAATCTTTCAAAGATATATATATATATATATATATATATATATATATATATATATATATATAAAATTCAACAAGAATAACAGATGTTATCTTTCTTAATATATTGTTAGTATTAATATTGCACATTTGGTTTAAAACATAAAATATTATGTCTTTCTTAATACAATAAATGTAATCAAATAAATAATATTAATATTGTATTTTTCTTAATCAAATAAATAATATTAATAAATAAAATTGATATGATATTTTTCTTTATATAATAAATGTATCCAAAAATTGTTATATAGTTTTTTTTTACATATAATGTGTTCATTTATTGTGTGCATTTATTGATACAATAAATGCAATCAAATAATTATATAATATTTTTTTCTTATATATAATATATGATATTATCTTTTTCTTGATGTTATGTATTAAACAATTTTGTAATCAAATAATAAATATATTGTTTTTTTCTTCATGTAATAATGTGTTTTTTTATATAATAAATATAATCAAATATTAATGTCTTTTCTAATCAAATAAAAAATATAAGGTGGTTTTTTCGATATAATAAAGTGATTTTATTAATATAATAGTAGTCAGCAATTAATAATTAATATTGATATTGTTTTTTTATATAATATAATAATATAATAATAATTTTAGTAAAATATAATACAATTTTTTTTATATAAATAATTATATAAATTTTTTTTTTTTATAAATGTTTTTTTTTTAATACATTGTTATTAGTATTTAGTTTAAAATATAAAATAATGTAAATAAATAATTAATACTAATGTTGTAATCAAATAATTAATCTTTATTTTTATTAGACAATAATTGTAGTCAATTATATGATGTAATTTTCATATATACATAATATTATGTAGTTTTTAATAATAAAAGTAATTATTATAGTATTTTTTTAAAAATAATATCAATAGATTTTAATATGATATTAGATGTTTATAAAACTTTCAAAAAATGATAGCGATAACAACAAGATCTTTATCTATCTCCAAGTTAAAGAGTACTCTTAAGATCCATTACCATTGTCATTTTGAAACTACTATAATATCATTTTGAAACTACTATAATTTTTTATTTTGAAAAAAATTATTACAGTAACAATTTAAAAATAATATCAATAAATTTTAATATGCTATTCAATGTCTATAAATATTTCAAAAAAAAGATAAAACACTTGCTATAACAACCAGATCTTCATCTACCTTTTCACAAATGGTGAGTGATTATTCTTTGATGTTTTTAATTTTTAAAATATGTTACAAAATGGAATTTCCTCTCATATTAATTAAAAATGATATAATTTTAAGAAAGCAAGCTGTACTTTTATCCACATCCATGTTTAGTTATCATAATATGTTATGATATTATAATTTTTGGTGATATAATATTATAATTTTTATATTATTGAAATTATATTTTCAAAAAAATTAATTAATTTAACATTTTTTAATTATGATATCTGCAATTCCAATTATTATAAAATTTTGATTAAATTAAAAATATGACATTTTAATAGAGATTTCGACCCAATTAAAAAAAACATTAAAATTATGTTTTTAACCTAGCATGTTTCTTTACATTAAGCGATAATGATGACAAAATTTATTGAATTTTCTATTTTAAAAAAAATAACTTGATAAAGAACCAGAAATTTATGGATTTTTCTTAAAAACACCATTTACGCCATTTTTACTTAGACGACCCACTTTGGATCTACTTAAATATACAATAAGATATTGCATGCAGCTAAGATACACACAGACTTAAAGTAATCATATACTCTTTTACAGGTAATCATAAGAAAATATACTCTTTTTAACGATAAGAAAATATTACTGGTGGTTCAACTAAAAGTATAAAAATACATTGAATGTTGGGCAGATTGCAAAAGTTAATGTTATTTTACTTTTGGTAGCTCTAGGGCTTGAACCGAAAGAGGAACAGTGATTACGGAAACAATTCCAACGAAGACATTTCCTTATGGCTTAATGCCTCAGATTTCCAGCGGCGAGTTCCAAGACAGGATCTGAGATTGGCAACAGGTACGCAATAAATCCAGGTTGAATATGGATCTTTGATAGTGCTCCCTCCTGTTGCAGTTCAGATTAAGCTCTCTCCGTTTGAGAAGGTATGTTGGGACGCGATAGAAATCCTGCATTCCCCCCTCGAATACGAAAGCTGCTTCAACCCCCGAGAGCATACGATCACACCAGCAATTAATAGTCAGATCATTAGGATAAATATTTTTAAGCACTGGTTCGACTTTCTAGTTCTGATAAATTAGTGGTACTCAATAGAAAATTTTAGAGCCGAAGAGGATTCGATTGTGTGCACATATAATCTATCGTTGTTGTGCTAGAAGAAGCGTGCTTGAGCATATAGATTATTTACTGGATAAAGTAAAACTGCATACTTAAATAAATCATCAACAATGTAAACTCCTGGAAGCATCAAGAATATGAAAATGAGAAAACTGCAAAGTAAAAATGTATATTTAAACTAATCATGAACCATGTAAAATCCTTATCTACAGCTTGATACGCAGGTTTGAATAGTCTGATATACAAGCTTGAATATATATAATTTCAAAGTAAAATAAATATGCAACACCCCCAATTAAAATCCTACGGTGCTCCACCTCCAAATGACGCTCCACAGCTAAAAACTGCTCCACCTCCAAACGACTCTCCACAGCTAAAAACCTACGCGCTCCACCTCCAAACGACGCTCCACAATAGGTAAGTTGTGACATGCAAGTAAAAGTGTTGCACAGCCAGCATGTAAAAAATATGGACACCCACAGCTCATAAGTAAGCGGGAAGTCGCCCCACTCACCCATGGTGCGGCACGAGCTACTATCTGCTAAATAATGTAACGCACCAATTAAATAATCGAACGCACCAATTAAATGCATAGCCAAGTATTAAAAATGTTTTTTAAAATCTAAATCGACACCCACAACTCTTAAGTAAGGCGCCCCACTCACCCATGGTGCGGCACCAGTTAAACGCATAGCCAACAATTAAAAATCACCATTATTATTTTTAAATCTAAATCTACTATCTGTTAAATAATCTAACGCACCAGTTAAATCCACAGCCAACAATTAAAAATGCAGAGCGGCAAAGTCATTTTACACTGTTGCACAGGGTTATAAATGGTTGCATTTCATATTTCTATATCTCTACTTTATAATAAAATTTTAATCTTTGTTAATTATTAGCAATCAGCAATCAGCTAGTCATCATAGTAAATTTTAAATATGATCAAGTAAAAGTAAAAAATTAAACATGTAAATGGAAGTTAGTGGTTGAAATCACAACCATTGATTTATTGGGACTACTAAGAATATTTTATCAATATTTAATCTTGTCTATACAAAACTGATTAAACAGTAAAAAACCTATTAAATATGCCTATTATCAAAAACCTTTCCAATTAATAACATAAAATTATATTATGAAAAATTATATTATGTTTATTTTGGTAAAGCAATTACATAATTCTAATCACTGAAAATTTGAAAATTAAACTTGGTTATAATTCTAGTTATAATTCTAATCACTAGGATTTTCATAAAGCAATTACATAATTATAATCACTAGGCTTTTGATATGAATAACCATCTCTGTATTCATCGTGAGAGCCGACTCCCAGATATTGAAGGTGCTGTGTATTTGTGGGCCCTTCTCCCATAGCACAGCCTCCCAGGCCTTGATAGCACAGATGTTGTTCAATATATGGCGAATTCATTGACGTGGAATTGTTGTTATTGTTCACGATACTGTGTGCAGACTGCCGCATTCTTCAAATATATCGGTGCTCCTGTGGAACAATATGACTGTGGAATTGAAGTGAAGCTAGTACTCTTAGTATTCCATACTTGTTCATAATATGAGAAGTCCTCTGCAGGCCCAAACAGCCTTTCTCCGGCCATTATCCCCTCGTCTGGGAGAGACCATTGATTTCGAGGATAACATGGCTGTGAAATTGAAGTGAAACTAGTGCTATTGGGTTTCGATACTTGTTCAGCATATGCCAAGTCCTCTGCAGATTCAACCGGTCATTGTCCATGGTTGGGCCATATCACTACTGCTCCCAGCATATTCATGCTCAGGATTTAAATATGGACTACTCTGCAAGCTGCCCATTTGTCCCTGCGGTTCAAATCTGCTTGCCTCCATAATCAATTTATCATTTGCTGCGATTGGTAATCCTGCATTAGACATCCATGACGGAAAGTTGATTAAATTTGGCTGTATAACAGTTTGTTGTAGGGGATATGAAGTGTACTGTGCAGATTCTCCAGTACCAGTGCCGATCCCCTCGTCTAAGAGAGAGAATTGATTTTGAGGACAATGTGACTGTGGAATGGAAGTAAAGCTAGTATTCTTGGGAACTTGTTCAGCATATGAGAAGTCCTCTGCAAACCCAACCAGCCTTTGTCCGGCCATTCTCCCCTTGTGTGCGAGAGAGTATTGATTTCGAGGACAACATGACTGTGGAATGGAAGTGAAACTAGTTGTATTGGGATTCGATACTTAAATGGAATTAAGTGTTGTGGTCGATGGAATAGCCTGCTGTGGCCGTATTCCAGATAACTAATCTTTTCTGTACAGCCATTCAAGGGTCTTCCCGTCCAATTCGCGGGTGAGCTTTTGAGTTAAGTCGGTAAGCCGCGATATGCAGTTGTAGGGCACTCGAACCCTTCTATCGCGCCCGTCCTCCGTCTGCGGTGCCATTCGTGGACTCGTCTTCGGGGCCATTGATGAGCAGCTCATCAGCGGAGGCAAACTTGTGCGGTTCTTGATCCGACTCTGTCTGTTGGATTAGCCATTCCACAGTCATTCCATCCCGTTTGAAGCCCAGTGTTTTCGTCAGCTCAAAGAACAGCGGTGAAACACTGGCAGGTAATCGAATGTTAGTATAACGTGCTTTCTTGCCACGAGATAAAGGAGGAGATGACTCTTCCCCACTTACTTGGTCGTTTGTTTCGTCAATATTTGATAACGCTATTTAATTATTATTTAATTATGGTTGTGTACATCTCACGTACATAAAATTTAATATTCAAATGGTCATATAAGGGATTTATGTTTCAAAATAATTTAATATTTGATTTTAATCTGATTTTTAAAATTAAATTATTATATTTTAGAGGAAATATATTAGTGCGGGTAAAGAGTGGATCTTGAGTATCGGATGTCACTATGAGAGAATCAAAAGAATGATTAACAACAATTATGATAAAGTAGGTTCTGTGAAGGGATTATTATTATTATTATATTGTATATTATTAAATACTATTATTAATAAATGTTAATAATATATATGCATTTCTTCTTAGTATTAGTATTAAATAATAAGATATTATGATGATTATTGTATGACGTCTCAATATTACATATTGTGTGGAGTATTTCACAACAAGATATATGTACTTCAAAGTAATGGATGTAAATGTATTAATAAAAAATAATAGAAAAAGATAAATATACATTATTTTAATAAATAATTGAAGAATATAAATATCAACTAACATAAATGAGTTTCTAGTAGCATGCAAGGTAAGTTAGTTTATTGTAAAATACATAAAAAGCTAACAAACATAAGATTATATGAGATATCAAATTGTTGTATGAGATCCCTTTGTTTCTGAGACTGAAATTGATGTATGAGACCTCTTTCTTTGTGGAACTGAAATTAATGTATGAGACCCCTTATTCTGTTTTTTCAAATCCACATACCCTACCCCTGTGGATTTGAAAAAACAGAATAAAATAGAAAAAAAGCTACACAAATATAATTATTTATTTATTTATTATATCTACAATAAACTAATATAATCACTCAACTTGATTTAACTTGCGCAATCTAAATTTAAATTTAAATTTAAAAATAAAAATAAGTTTAAAAATTAAATAATATATTAAATATCATAATTTAATAAAATTCATCTATTTGAATTAATTTTGTTAGTATTTATAATAATTAAATATCTCACACGTCATTTAGATTTAATACATTATATAAGTTGAGACATCAACATCTATCATTTTATAATGATAGAATACATTAAACTTTTTTATGTTTTTTTTAAGTAAGTATTTTATTATAAAAAACCTTCTTGGAGCCAAAAACAAGAGTACAAAAACTGAGCCAACCGGTTGTAATTACTGAACTGCTCCAGAAGGAGAAACCAGTTCAGCCAACCGGACAAATCGAGTATCAGAGTTTAACTACCAGTTTCTATCAGTCCTAGAGAAAACATCAAACAATTTAACTACCATGAAGGTCACTAGAGCCAAAGTAGGGAACAAGTTTTGTGTGGTCTGGCACATACTCTGGCAAGAGGCCTGGCCAGGGCTCCTTGATGACAGGTGTCCCACTGGTCGTCCACTGCATGTCCGTGGCTTTGGTGCCCTTGGCCTCGTGAGCTGCCATCCTGACACTTGCCGTCGAGGTGTGCGCTTGCAGACTGGTGCCTATCAACTCTGCATCTCCCAACTGAACTGCACCTTTGACAATTTCTTCTTTGCTTTCCGGGGTCTGCTCCTGCTCAAAAGTGTTCATGAGAGCCGGCTCAAATGCCTTCCCGTCAGACTACTGGCTCCCCTCTACAGCGTCCTGCTGATGACTGCTCGCGTGATCACTTGCAGTGAGAGGTGCGTCCCTGGAATCCTCAGGGGAGGCTTCAGGGTGATTTGCAAGAAGCTGAAGAAGGACAGACAACCTCCCTTCCATCTGTTGAACACGGAACTGAAGGTCGTCCAGTCCTTCCCAGAGTTCAAAGACTAAATCATGCAGAACGGTGAAGCTTTCGCGCGGCAAATTGGAGGAGGGCGTCTTCATTTTGCTGCGGGGTCGACCATAGCCGGTCCTTCCATAGGGAGAATTCGCTGAGGCTCCACTCGATGCAGGGGGAGGAGAGGAATTCCTAAAGGAAGAAGGTCCGAGCCAAGAGGGATGTCGCCATTAAGAGTTCAAGGTGGTGTCAATGATGGCCAGGCAGTCAGAGGCATGGGGAGATGAACCAGAGGGCGAAGAGGACGTGCGGGGCCTCCGAGGATGCTAGGGAGAGCCCCTGCGAGGTCGCATTCTCTGTCATGGCATGGTGAGGCCCGGCTGCTGCAGGAAGTTTGCAGAGCCAAGGTTGAGGGTGGGGAGCGGCCGAAGGACCATGAACAGAACCGCATAACCAGATTCAAATGGTCGAGCGATAACACAAATGAAACGCGACATTACACTCTGCGTTAAGGTGGTCGAGGGAGCTCGGTTTAATGCCCCTCCCATCGTCGTTTAATTCAAATTAATGCCCGGGGGTGATGGCTGCAGTGGGCACGAGCCAAGCACATGGCTCCGTGCTCCGCTGGCCTCCCCTTGCCGCCTCTACGCGCCAGGTGTCGGGCTCTATCACCCCATCCGGGTGTAAATTTTTTTATGTTATTGAAATAGTGTTTATAATATTATTAAATATATTTATTAATGGAAATATGATAGTTTTATTATTTGTTAAATTTAATTTTTTTTATAGCATGTTTATTTTTAATAATATTATTAATATCCATTAAGTATAAGTTTTTCTTTTGATATGTTCATTTTTTATGAATTATTTTTGTTTTCACTTTATGTTAATGTTAATTGTTAAGTTTGTTAAAAATTAGTTTGCAAAATCTAATTAATGAATAGAGAAATAGAAAATGATAAAACAACATACAACAAAGACAAAGTGAGGGCAAACATGTCTTTCATTTCTTAGTCAACCATTGGAGAAATGGTTTACAAGTCTCATGAAGCATGTCATGGGATTCTACATTTAAACAAAAATCTGCAAGCATTTTCGAGCATATGGAAATCCAAATGCTTGAGAAACCTCTAATAGAGACAACCATGTTTGAGGAAAACCCAAAAAAGTTGTAATTGAAAGGTATGTTTGAGAGTGCAAGTTTCCACAAATAGACATAATGTAGATTGTATTTCTGGATAAGCATCACCCAACAATCTCCATCTTGAGAATATCTTTCTTGATACCTTTCCCAAACAATTCAATCATCGCCTCTATTGCAAGCCAAGAGAAGCCAAACTCCACCACAAATTTTGTAAAAGAACTCATTGTGTAAACTTGTATAGACGATTTTCCCCAGTATGGGCCACTCTAGATTCATCAGTAACCTGTCTTACAAAATGATTCATTGTCCCATTTAGGTACGCTGGATTGTTAGTCAAATACACAACACTTTGACTACCACATAACGTCTTATCATTTAGTTTTCCAAACTTACTCAATAGAACATTGCATTCATGTGAGACATAACCCCATGTGATCTCCTCTTGTCCAAATCTCGTGCAAGATATAAATCAAACTAACCATATTCTAAATCACTACAACCATTGTAGGTGATATGTGTGCATCTAAGATATTGAAGAGTCCATTTCCAATTCTCTCGATTCACCATGTAACCACTCACAACACCAACTGCATGTGAAATATCTAATATTGGACATTTCATCCCAAACATCATCCTTCATACTATACTAGCATATGGTATACGAGATATATATAATCATTTTATTCCTTACTACAAGGACATAGACTGAAAGAAAGATCCAAGAAGAAATGGTTTTCCCTAGATCCAAGATCATATTCCTAATTATCATTCAAAATTTGTTAGGCATGGCAATGACATACAGAGATGAGTAAAATTGGTTAGACATGACAATAACAAAATTGGTTAGGCATGGCAATGACATATAGAGGTGTCTAAAATTGGTTAGACATGCCAATAACACGAGCGTGAAAAATTGTTATATAATTAATAAAATTATTGAAAAATATTTAAAATAGAAAATAAAAAAAATCATCTCCCATTAATTGCATTCCGTTCCATTATGCATTGGGATGTCAGTATATTTATGGATCACGAAACCAATGGACATCGAGTGCAGAAGAATATGTTGAATTTGGGATGTCCACGATAAAATCTTGTACTGTTGTATTTCCCATATCCATATAAACTCCAACATCATCCACCTGGGGCCCGAGGAAGATCACAATTAAATCCTCTATAAAATATCTGTGCAGATAGGCTACCAACAAATGACTAAACGCCGAGACTGAAATCGACAATAAAATGATTATATGAAGATCAAGAGAGAGATGAATATAGCCCGCCAGAATGGAATATGATAATAGATAAACAGAAAACAAAGTAAAGGCGAGGACAACACCCAGAAAGATGACAAGAAACGCGCTCAGCAGGAAAGCCCATATTCGCCTCGCCAATGCCGTTATGTTATGGCTTTGCATGTCTGCCATATCTGAGATCTGAAACGTTCTATTTATTCAAGAAATCTGAAACTATTTATATCGGAAGAACAGCTTTGCGTCTCAACGAGACTCTACTTACGCATATGATATTGACCTATTTTATCTTACAATATTACCATATATATGAATGAATGTGTGAATGTGTGTGGGATCATTTCACCATCTTTCGTCGGCTGTTTCGTTTTGTCAACTAGTTAAAACAAAAATAATAATGTAGAGATCTATCGATTAGCGTGGACAAGAGACCTTAACTTATATATAATTTTTTATATTTTTCAAACATAAAATATTGGAATTCTATATTTAAAAAAATATATATATATATATATCTGTCTATTGATATTGGATTGATATTTGATGTCAAAAATATCCAGTCATGTTAAGATCCTCCTATGATTTTGCTCACTTAGAGGCCCCTTGACGAGGGTTCGTTGATGTTGGGTGATACTCCTCGACGAGGGTTGGCCAAAAAGATCTTCTAGTGATTTTAAGGCCTGTGTTGAATGATGAGAGATGCCTTAATTATCTCCTTTCAGTGGGTCTCCTCCCATTGACTTTAACTCATCTATTCTGGAGACGAGACCTAAAATCCTATGAGTACCTAGATGCTTCGAGTCATTAGTGGAAAGTTCTCTTGCCATCAACAGTTGGGAATGCATTAATGTCTTTTGATCGATGGATTCTTCAAGTGTTCTACCCCGAATCATTTATTCCCACTTGTAATAATGTACTCGGTGCCTTGATACCTACTTTCATCATCGGTAGGTTGTCCCGTGATTGTTAATGGTATACCTCAATGATCGGTAATCAAACAAAGTCTCATTTTGTTTGACCTCAACACCTTTATTCACACGATGTAGACTGGTTTTATTGGGCCTTGTTCGTAACTATGACAACCTTTGGCATGTAGCCACCTTTGTACTTCCTATTCATGGCCATGGACAATTTTTTGGTATATTTTCACATGGATCTATGGTGTATTTCAAATTGGAAGCCATGTATGAAAAGTCAATACAAATTGTAATGAGCAACTACTTCTTCCAAATGGGTCCCCATTACTCCACTTCTAGGTTTTTATAATGTATTTCGGCCATCGCAGATACTTCTTTAACCTCACACATTAGAGAGCATCTGTTATAGCAAGATTTGCCTCACCTTATGAAATCTTGCATACAGGGCCTTTTTCCATTTCCCTATGCAGTTAAAGTCCCTTTTTGCAAATCGCAGAGATAAAAACATGATTTTTCCACATATACGTGCCCTGCCTATATTACAACATGAGTATACACAGATTTCACCACTACATCCTGTGTACATGGGGATTGGTGCCCAAATTAAAAAAATGGTGTTGAGTTTCCATGTGACGTCACGAGATCTATGATCCTTGTCCTTCCATATACTAGAAATGTTTCAATTTGACCCTTTAGTTTCACTTGAAGGCTAGAAATGGGCCAAATCCGAGCTATGGAAAAAGAGGAGAAGAATTCAACTTTGAAAGCAAAGTTACTCTGGAGAAAATATACATTTCACATTGAGTCTGCATCCCTTTGTCATTTAAGTATGAACACATTGTTCAATCCACGATATCTTCCCTTCTTCATTGAGAACCTTATTGTATCTCTTATATGAGCTTGTCTTTGTTGGAGGATTGAAGTGGTGGAGGACTAACTGGAAGGAACTTAGTTTCTCGGTTCTGAACCATGACAACATGGAAGCTTGTAAATCATTCACTTCTGTTGATTACATCTTAGAAATACTCTTTTCTCGTCCAATTAATATCTTGCGAATATTTGAATTGTTATTCCATGGGTATATTTGTTATGAATATTAATGGATTATGCTATCGAATGTGCTAGCAAATTATCTATTATCACCATATGTTTGTGTTTCTTGGTTGTTGAGGACTAGTTGCAGGTACCGGTGGACTACATCGAACATATGGACGAGGTAGGACATTTATCTTGTGTTGCTAGCATATTTATTTATATACCATACTTGAGATTATAGTTGATTTCTGCAGTCATTTCCTTCTGTTGTGGTTTTCCCCTGGCCATAGAGACATTTTCCTCGTAACACATGATGTACCCATAAGATTAATACCTTGGAGAATAGATAGGTTGATCATCAATATACCATGGTATAAATTGAAGATATGATTAATCAAAAAATATTTATCTATTTTAGTAGACCCTCGTGCAAGTTTAAGTTATGTTTCCCCTACTATACTAGAAGAATGTAAACTGAATAAATTTAAGAATAAGAAATCTTAGTTAGTAGAATTAGCTATTGGTATGGAATCAAAGGTTGTAGATTTGGTCAAAGAGTGCATAGTAACTATGGAGGGGATGGAAACTAAAGTAGACTTGAATGTATTACAATTGGGATCCTATGATTTAATCATATGCATGGATTGGATTGAAAAACATGTCGTTGATGTGAATTGTCGAAACAAAACTTTTGAATGTTTAGATGAAGTTGGACAAGACAAAACCATTAAGGTAATATCCCTCCATTTTAAATATTTAACTAATTTTGAATAATTGTAATTTTGGATTATTATGTTGAGAAAGAATCTAGTTAACATTATGTCCTCATAAACATTTGATGCTGAGAAATATTTGTGTAAATATTATTTAATTCTCTTTAATTTTATTTTACTAGAGACAATTTGATGAGAGAATCCAATTATAAAAAGAGTAATTTTTTATTCCATGGGAAAAGTGAAAAAAAATTATAAGAACCACCAGGGTGAATGTTTTCCATGAATACAGGTGTAAAAATACTCCCAAGGAGGAGGGAGGTGAGGGAACAAACTAGAAAAAAGTTAGGCAAAGACTCCCTAGAGTTAGGGATGAGGCTAACTTGAAAGAGAAATACCTAAGCAATCTGTTTTGTTGTTGGTTGGTAAGACATGAGAAAATACAAATATGGGAAGGTAGGACACTAATTACTACTTGTGAAATGATTGAACTTGATGGTTTTGAGAAAGATTCAAGTTCCGTGCAAGATACCAAATATATAAAATATGCAGAACATAAATAAAATGCTAGAAATGGCAGAATAACAATAAAATATCCAGCATAATCTTCACAATAACACAGAAATGATATAAGAATAGCAATAGAAATAGCACTTTGATTCAAAAACAAATGTTCACAGGCCTCTTCGAGGGGGAAACCTCCAATCAAGCAACGCTTTGTTACAATAATCTCCAAGCTAGGGTTTCCATACCCTCGACCCTTATTTATACTAAATATGTCTATTATGAGAAGCATCTAGAGGAAGATCCTTCTAGAATCGGAAGCTTCTATTAGGTCGTTTTACATCTGCCTTATTCTATTTTATTGAAAGGCCTTATTAATATTGACCTTTATTACATCTGAGTACATTGATCTACCTATGTGCGGGTTAGGACCTTAACATGTCCGCCCCCTTAAAAATAGCCTTGTCCTCAAGGCTTGAGATGTGGAAACTGTTGCAGAATGGTAGCTG
>JASDQU010206360.1:15943-39804 GCA_032191745.1 Picea mariana
CCTGCATGAGTTGGAGTTGCTTCTCCAAATCTTGGGAAGCCTCTTCTTTTTGTTTTCCTTTTTTTCCTTCTGTCACTCTTTTCCATTTGATGACATCAACCTTGTCCTTATCTAACTATAATAAGGTTGAAAAGAGGAGCTTCTCTGCAGGGGTCTTTGTCTTAGAGGTCCCTTCAAGTGGTTTTTCTTCTTTTACCATTGATTCCTCTTGAGGTTCCTTCCCCTTTGTTTCTTTTGGTAGTTCTAGAATAGGGGAATCCTTTACGTCTTCCACTTGGGATGTAATGGTGAGTGGAGTAGCTAGTATTGGGATTTTCTATTTTTGACTCTTCCTGATTCTATTGGATATTCTTCTCCTAGGTTGCACCCATTTTAAATTAGTGAGTTTTAAGGGACTGACAGTGGGATTCCCTAGAGCAGTTAAAGAATCAACCACTTCCTTTTCTTTTTTTATCTGTTTTCTTCTTTTTCTCCTTATTTTTATTTTTTTATCTTTTGGGATTGGAGATTCTCTTAGGTTATTCTCCCTTTTTCCTCTCCTCCTCACTCATTGTTTTGTGTGTCTCTTCACATGCTTGCAGATCCATATTTATGAAATATGCCCACAAAGTTTTGTTCTTTAAATGTCTAAGGGAATCTGAAATTATTACTTTTATGAGCCTATAATGTGCGAAAAACTCTCATTTTCCCTTATGCACTTTTAGGCTCATTTATTTTAATGATTGGAGGAGTAAGTAAGGGATGCTCAAGTTTTGGTGTGGTTACTGATTTGGAAGATGTCTAAGGTTGTGTAATAGTATCAAGTGGTAAGAATATACCACACTCATTATTCCCTCACATTTGATGTATTTGATGATGTGATAGGCCACTTATGGCCAAGGGTGAGGGAGGATTTCCCTTTTAATGTCATTTTTTTCCTTGTCATAGTTTTCATTTGAGAGGAAGAATGCCTTCTTGACATTAATGGCTTCTTTTCTCACCTCCTTATCCCAAGGGAGTCCCATGGGAAGAGTAGATACGTTGTTTATGGAGGCTTCATTGATTATGATTTTTATCCCCCTCACCGTGGTTATAAACTCTTGTTCTTTTATATTATGGAAATTCTGAGAAACTTCTATGGATACCTCACCATTATAACCTCTGAGTCTTTCAAAATATCCCATCCAAATACATCTCTGAAAAATTTCTAATATCTCAAAATTGACATAAACTCTAGAAGGTTTTTTTGGCTCTCTCCTTTTGAACCCAAAATCCATGGTTGATGTTGATGAGTTCAATTCTCAAGGATTGTGAGTTGAGTCTTTGAAGGGAGGAAATCAGAGGGAGAAACAAATTGGTTGTTGGTTTTCTGTAGGAAATATAATAGTTGGGGTTTTCTCCTTAGATAAACATGTTGATTAGGCAATTGCAACGAGAATTGAATTGGGGGAGAAGGAAAATAAAATATGAGGGTTCTTTAACAATTACAGGGCAATATGGTTTCTCTACAACAGTCCCTTTAGGAACTGTGTAAGTGAATTTTACAGGAATCGTATTCTACAGGACCATAAAAATTGGGTTTCTATAGGAAACAATTTTTTCTATCAAAAACTCATACAAACCCTTAGCGATAGTGAATTCAACCATGAGTTTTTGAACCATAGAAATTGAGGAAAATGTTGATAACATTTTTACAACTGTAGAGCTATCTCTTTTGTTTATGAAGGTTTCATGGTTGCTTATAGAATATTTCCTTGGCTGAGTGTTTTTCTTCTCTTCCACACCTACAATCTTGTTTCCTTGATTAGCACAACTTGCACTTCACACCTATTACCTTACAATTCGAAATGTTAATTCCAATCCCCTTTTACATTGAGTTATGGCCCCAAATTATGGATTAGATTATTGTCTTGTCACGACCGTCGTCTTGAAGTCTCAATAATTCCTTAATTTATTCCTTGTAATATTTAATACTTTGTAGAACAATCCTCCACTAAAATAACCTAAATCCACATGTAAATTAAACTTTAGCACTAATTATGGATACCCCGACTGAAAAAACAAGGAAACATCCTCATTTTCATCACCACATTAGATTTTATAGATATTTTGACCATATGAAATAATCATGCATAATGGTGTATGATGCTTAAATGAATGTTGAGAGGGGAGATAATTCTGTTACCTTGATTACATTTACATGCATCTAAATTTGTTGTTTGCAGGTGGCTGGAGTAATTGCAATTGGTATTGTTGGTCATCATTCAGTGGTTGAATTTTTGTTTGATGATCTTCAGGTCCCCTGCTTGAGATTAGTGTTGAAGAATTCCTCGTGGATATGGGTGTTGTGCATTTATTTTATASATAGATCTTGRATATAATGGMTTCCARGMATTCTACAAGATATATAGCATCATTTAGAACTATAACTTTTTATGMTGAAAATTTTCTACATGATACAAAGTATCMTGTAGAAATCRAATTTTGTTGTCCTGATGGTTGCATCTGATGTAGAAACTATTGGAGAAGGTTGTTTTGTTTCTGATATTAAAAATTGAATTGTTGATGTTGGTCTTGACCCTTGAATTTTTTCCATTATTTGTAGAAATGGCCCAGTAGGTTGATCCTATAGAAATATGTAGGATAACCTTGTAGGTTGTTTTTATTGAAATAAAGGGGTAGAATGTAAAATATTGGATATGGAAAGTGGTACTGATGAATAAGAACTAAGAAAGAAAAATGATTTATGAATGAAAAATAATGTAAAGTGGTATGTATAGATGATGAAAAGAACTGAAAATGCTTATTGTTATTATTGAGTTGTTTCCGACTATTGATTTTAATCTTGTGTAGATGGTTGCAACAAATAAAGTGTTGGGTACCTACAAAATAAAACATTAGTAAAAAAAATATGTTCCTTTTTTTTTACTCTTCTTTTTCTTCTTTTATTCCTTAGATATGAGACTACCTCCATTGGAGGTTTTCACCCAGAGATCTATCCTAGATGCCTCATAGAGGTTTTCATCCAGGAGTTTTATTCCTCTTTTCATTTTATTTTCTCTCTTTTTTTCATGATTTGGATGGATTGAGAGAATATTTTCTATCAATCACATCCATATTATGTGTCTTGAATGTTGCTATGAATTCTTCTCTTTTTAGTGGCTTGTTGTAAGATTTTGGCCCGAATCCACTTACTAAAAAAGGAATTATTTCTTCATAAATGGTTTTTGATGCAGACCCCTACCCTCACCTGGGGTCCATTGACCTCTCGGCCTAAGGATCTTCCAAATTTGGGAGCTGGATCATCTCATAGGTTTGACTGAACCTTCAAATTCAGTTTCCACGGGCCTTTTCCTTCAAATTCGGGCCAAAAATATCTTTCAAAGAGATGGATTATCCCTTTTTCTCCGTCCAATTCAGGACTTCAGAGCTTCTCAACTTCGGGAGTCCTCAACAAAGTAGAAATCCACAAATTATGATTCCACTAACCCATGAAGAATCAAAATTCTTGTGCGATCGATGACTATGGATCTCTAACCAGATCTACGGCGGACAAAGCTTCAACAATCCAACTTCGATGGGTCTTTACCTTCTCCAACACACACAACCTTCCCAGAGTGTCGAACTAACAGAATTGATCTCTGCTCTCCATGTGTCCCCTCATAGATCGATGAATGAGGCTTGCTCTAGCCTTCGGGCCTTCCACAATCCTCTCTCTATGTGACCCTTCAATTCTTTCCTCTAGAGTATAGATTCCTCGGACCTCTGGATCTTCTGCCACATGTCCCCTTTTAAATAAATGGTTCATATCTTCTCTAGACTTTGGGGAGATTGAAATTTAATCCTTGCTATTCTCCCAGACCCTTGGTCTTTCAGACCTTCTAATATGTCAACATGTGTCCCTATCAATAGAGGACCCAGATGAACTATGGGGCTTCGGGACTTCAGGATTTCTCCACTCTAGAGTCTACACTATTAGCTTCCTTTGAAGTATTTCTCCAATGGATTACATGATCTACTGATGCATCCTTAGGAATCATATCGATATGATCAACTTCACCCATTAGGACTTCGACGGTCTCGACTTCTCCACACTCGAAAAAATCTGAAATCGTAAAGCGTCGAAGGGTTCCAAGAGTTATCCCTTGCAAAACTTCTCTAAATCTGACGACTGTTAGCTACACAAACTTTCTCTGAATAGATCTCGTCCGTTGATCCTCGATCCTTGATGACTTTTTCTGAATGCGAAGTGTGGATGACTTGTAGGTTTAAACCCCATGTTCCTTCTCCGTATACAAGGGTGACAAAAGACCCTGGATCCTCCCAAACATATCTTAGTTGTTCAACTCTTAAAATATGAATCTTCTTCTCCTTGAGGATTTTGATTTATATTATTTTGATCTCGATAGTTCCTGAGCTTGACTTAATCGAGATAAACAAAATCTATGACGCCCTTCTATGCACTTCTCTTAGAAATTTAAAACCTTTTTCATAGAAAATTTCTAAGTCTCTTCTGCAAAACTCTCAGTCTCGCTATCACTCCTAATCTTGGTTCCTTTTGAGGTTTATGGACCTCGGTGCACTCCTTCCAGCCTTGTAACTTCTAATAAATCTTGGACTTAGATTTTTTTTTTTTAAGAAAATCTTCCTTACACACTCCTTGTGATCATCTCTTCTAAGACTTCTTTAACACTTAAAAAAGAGTTTTCTCGGCGCACTCCTTGCACAAGTCTTCTCCACTTCTCTACTCTCCACTAAACAATTGTGAACTCCTTGCACTCCACTATAATTTAAATCTGTTTCTTCTAATTTTATGAGTCTATTTCAACTCAGCCTATGCACTCCTTGCGGAAACTATGCACTCCTTGCACTAGGAATCTCAGAAGAGAAAAAATTGAGACTTACAAAATTATCAAAGATCTCCACAGTTAACCATTACAAAAATATTCATGCGTGAAAGATACATAAATAGATAAAACATAGAGAACATAAAGGAAACATCACATGTACTTAAACAATCCACATGAACACAACACCATATGCTTGGAATCAAACCTCTCTACTTGTATTCATTCAGTAAAATATGTACATGGACTCATACAATTCTCTACAACTCTTCATAAGCTTCAATAGATCTCCTAGCATAAATAACAAATAACCTTCAACAACCTCTATTGGGCATACAATACATATATTTATACATGAAGGGGCTCATTGAGTGTTTCCCTCCAACTACCTTAATTCTATCCTATCAGGATTAAAACACCTATCTACTAAGGCCTTAAGATAATAAATTCCCATTATAATCAGATCTGAGCTATTTCTCAACATATGTACAATCCTTTCCATACATTAAAGAAGTTATGATATTGCTAAGATTTATGAGGATAACCTCCAAACATTAAAGACAATTTATTACAATATTTCAAAATATAATAAAAAAACATGCCCTCCTTGAGTTCAAAATTTGATTTGAAAAATGCATTGTATGTTGAGTTGTCCTCCACTTGTTCTCTTTAAGTGTTGATTGTGATGCTCCTGTGTCATACTCCTCTGGCCAAAAACTCATGGAATCCTATCCACGATCTCATGCACTATTTTTCCATGCTTCTTAATGTTATATTCATTTACCCAACTAGAATCCTCTGTTGGATGACCCTTCCACTTCACCAGGTACTCAAAATAAGTCTTTCTCCGGGTCTTCTTTCCAATCCTTTGATCTATGATCTTCTCCATGTGTGGATTTTTTGATGTTGGCATTTTCTTATCCTACTAAATCTCCTTTTTATCATCTAATCCTCATGTATCATCCATTCTGTAAGGGTACATCTCTACAACATTGAATATGGGTGATATTCCCACATCCTCTGGCAGCTCAATCTCATATGAATTTTCATCAAACTTTATGAGGATCTTACATGGTCCTATTTTCTTCATCTTCAGTTTATTATATGTTCCCCTTGGGAACTTTTTCTTCCTTGGGTATGCTAATATGTGATCTCCAACTTCAAAATGAACCTCCCTCCTTTTCTGATCATCTTGGATTTTATACTTTTGACTTATCTCTTATAGTTGTCTCTTTATATGATCATGAAACTTATGCATCTCTGCAACAAAGTCTTATGCTCCTGCACTTCTGGACTCATCATGTTTCAAACCTTAACTCTGAAATTCCTCTTGGATTCATTCCATACACTATTTGAAATTTACTTTTTCCAGTGCTTCTGTTAGGATAATCATTAGAAGAAAACTCTACCTAGGGAAGAATCTAATCCCACTGGTTATGATGTTCAGTGACCAAACTTCTCAACATATTTCCTAAACTCTGATTTACCACCTCAGTCTATCCATCTGTCTGAGGGTGATATGTTGAAATGAAAGACAAATTTGTCCCCATCCTTTTCCATAGGGTTCTCCAAAAGTGTCCCATGAACTTGGTATCTTTGTCTAAGACTATGCTCCTTGGCAAGCCATGCAATCTCACAAATTCCTTAAAAAATAGATTTTCTATGTGAGTAGCATCACTAGTTTTGTAGCATGGTATGAAATGTCCCATCTTTGAAAATATATACACCATATAAAATATGGAATCACTCCCCTTATGGGTTCTGTTATCACATGCTAATTTGCATTAATTTTTCCAGAGCATCTTGTCCTTGTGCTATCTTTCCACTCATATTTTAAAACTTTTTCACCAACTCCGTCAAACTCCCATCACCTAAATCCTTCACTCAATTGATCATCTAAAATATTCATTTCCTCCATGAGTCAAAAATTTGGCAAATATCATAAACTTATATCTAGCCTTAATGCTTAACTAAATCCCTCAGTTCTATCACTTCATTCATTTTTACCCCTTATTATCATATTCCCATTGAAAATTACAAATATTCCTTTTATTAATCTTAAGCACCCTTATCCTATCCACAAAGTCATGTGATAAGCCTCATATGCCCAAAGTCCTTAGAAAATAGAAAAATGGTTTATTATTATTAATATAAATATTTTTCTATTAAAATATTTATATTAATATTTGATCCAATAATTAATTTATGGCATCACGTTAAATCATGGGCACAAATCTCAATGTATAATGTGGAAAAGTCAAAGGGTGGATGGAGGTATCACATACATATCGGGTAGAGAATTAGCACTCAGGTTAATTAAGCAAATGCAGGCCGATATGTAAACTGGTGGTTTTGGTCGGGGAGGCATGTCCTTACGTTGTGAATATCGTGGATAAAAGTGGTGTGGAGTAAACCACTCCAACCCAAGCCCGATATAATAAATGAAACCATTTATCATATGGTTTATGTGTGACACATTTTCCAGGAGTGCATTTTAATAAAAAATATGGAATTTCCAATAAATGAAATTCTTCCTCACGGTGAAATTGTTTTACAGAGGTAAAATTCAAATTTTACAAATTAAAGAGATTAATGTTTATTTCCATGGAAAATAATTAAATGGGAAGATGCACATGAAAGGAAGACTTGGATAATTTTTTATCCAAAGGTTTTACAGAAGTAAAAGAAGAAGATTAAAATTATTTTACCAAATATGGTAACCAAGACATGGTTTTCAAAACCATGGGAAACAAACCAGTCAATGGTTTTCACAGTGAAACGGTAAATTGGAAAAAACAAGACACAATAAATGTTTTTCACAGTGAAATGGTAAATTGGGAAAAACAAGACATGGTTTCCAAAACCACGGGAAACAAGCAATAAATGGTTTTAAAAACCATGGGTCTTGGCACCAAGAAGAAGTGGAAAAAAGGACAATCGTGGGAAAGAAAGCATGTAGAAACAAAAGTAACAGCTAGAGAAAGAACAACACATGCACATGCAAGAAAGCGTACGCAAGGAAAGCGACAGTTGGAGGAAGAACAACATGTGTGCATGGGAGGAAGACCTAACGCCGGTAGGGTTAGGGTTTTTTTAATGCTTTGTAAATGGCTAAAGAGACTGAAATGTATAAATATATATACGTAGGTATCATGTAGAGGTTAGACTATTTTGTGTGGAAAAAGTTGTGTATTATCTTGGGGTGTTAGTATTGTTATCCCATATTCTACTGTAGTTACGCATGAGCAGATGTGGTATGCGATATTGACTGTTATGTACCATTTTTGTAAGATATTGAGCTAGAAAGGAGGGGAGAAGGTAGATCTGAGGATTAGTTCGCAGGCTATAGAGCCTAGTGCAATCTAGTTCACCTCATATATATCTTACTCATAAGAGGGAAATCGTAAGTGCGTGACATTGGAAATGAAGAACTGCCATAATAAAGGAGCCAAGAGCCAAATATTTGTATATGTATCCCAGGAGGGGGTGAACCATGGTAATAACTATGTAATGTGATGAATCTATGCATCTCTTTACTTTCTTTTAGCAGGTTATTATTATTCTTAATAAATGAGTTCATATATTGTTATGGAACACGAATATGCTACTTGGGAAGTAAACTGTGTAATGGGACTGTGTACCCATGAGGAATAGGTAGATTAGCCTCATATTTCTTAGTGCATGGATCTGGTTAATAAACCCCTATATCATACTCAATCCTAGGTTGTAAACACCTGAGTCTTACAACCACCCATTTAAAGCTATCTCGGGTGAGACTGCGCAGTGTATTCTGTGTACTGTGTTTCCTTTTGGTTTACCAAAAGGGACAATAGTTTTATAGGCTTTGTTGGAAACCCAAATGACATGAACCTTGGGTCAATAACTCAGAGAGAAGAAGAGAGCAGTTCAGACCAACAAATGGTTTCGTTGTCGTGTTAAGAGGAACAAGAAAGGACTGAGTAGGCGAGATCTAAGTGAACAAGAAACGGATAAGGGAAACAAAATAAAAATAAGACATTAGAAGGGAATGTTGAGACCTTGGAATCCCACAAAAGAAGAAATCGAAGGTTGGTTGAGAACCGAAGAGCTAGAACTTTCCCATAAATACAATAGAAACCCTAGCATCACACCTCGCAAATATTTGGATAAATATGTGTTTATGGATTTGCATGAAGCCTTTTTCTATAATTTTCCCCACCTACTGCAGGAGTGGATACTAAGGTTGAAATATAACCATGTGATGAACCGGATCTGATAGTTATATTGGACCCCAGTACAGGTTGAGCAGTTACAGCAGGTGAACAAAAAATTCACCCGCGCAGTTGACTTTTGGCTTGACAGTATTGTGGCAGGATTCATCAAAAAGTTTGCAGTCGACACAACGAAGTCATACAGTGAAGCAAAGTAGGAATTTCTACACAAACCTCGAGGAATGTACATTCGATTACTGTATACTTATATTAAAATATTTCTATATAACAAAGGTGTAATGACAATGGAATTAGACAGCTAGACTTCTCTGCGTGCATGGGGGAAGGGGGGAAGCACAGAAACATAGAGGATAAATGGAAGAAGGGCAAGATAAAGGCAAGAAGGAGGAACTCTTGGACCCAATATTGATGGATGACGACCAACTTCAGTGGATCCTGGCATCATCAAGAACGACACGTAGCGGAGTACCCTACCAATATAAGGTGAATACCAAGAAGAGAGTCTTATCCACGAGGGAGGGCCTAGAAAGAGACGAGGAAGAGGTAGAGGATCTCCGGGCTATGGAGCAGATTGAGGAAATCATATGCAAAACTCATGAGAGGAAAACAAGAGGCCCAAGAACAGGAGGAGAAGGCAGCCATCCTATCCATATTAATGTCAGTGTGGAACCCATAAACCCATGTGCTACTAATACACCAAAGAGAACACCACCGTTTAGACAACCGAAGTTTGGAGGAAGTATGACAACAAGAAGTACATCTACCATAGGAGCAACAACTAGAGGAGCTAGTTCAGGCAGTATTAGTCAAGTATCCACACCATGTGATGAAGGTAGAAGTTCAATATTTAGAATGGTAGGACACGCTCCCACTATTAGATTACCAAAATTTTGAGGAGAAGAAACAGAAGATCCTGAGAAGCACTTGTTCATTTACGTAAACATCTGGGAGTCAAAACAAATCACTGATGAAGACACCAAACTCACATAGCTAGCGACCACGCTAAGAGACCGCGCACTAGACTGGTACATGAGTTTAGACACAAATAGTGCCCTTGGGACGACAAGGACACTGGAAGACATTAAGAAGCCATTGATTAATGAGTTCCAAAAGCCAAGCTCAGAGGATCAATACATGAATGAGATGATCGAGATAAGACAGAAACCAAAAGAGTCTGTATGGGAGATTGATCAAAGATTCAAGCGATTGAAGGGAAAAATAAAATACCTTATGACCAAGATGAAACACTGGCACCTGTTTGTCAACTCACTACTCCCACATCTAAAATATCCCTTACGGAAAAAAAAGTTTCAGATGTAAGAAGAGGCTTTGCAGGCATCCTTGCAACTAGAAGAGAACAAGTACCAGCAGATGGACCCAACTATTGAGGAATTGAAGGAGGATTTGAAGAATCTAACATTTCAGTTTAACCAAAATAAGAACAAGGACAAATGAGAAGTCGTTTGGTGCACCACATGTAGAATGGAAGGACACCACAAGAATGAATGCCCAACATTCACACAATATATGGCAATGTGTATGCCAAACCCACTACCACAGGGAGGATTATGGTGAAAAATATGGAAGAAAATAGGTCATGACCCTTACCACTGCACAATGATTCAGAAATACCAAACAGTTCCAAATAATTCATATTGCACCTTTTGTCAGCTAGTGGGCCACGATGATAAAGATTGCAGAACTATGGAGATGATGCGGGAAATAACATCAGATGCATATAGAGTACATGCCAAAATGATGACTGGGCAAGCAACTCCCCAGTTCAACCAAGCCCCGACCCCATACAACACTGCACAACAATAGTATAATACTACGCAGAAACCCTACAAAAACATCCAGCCGCAGTACAACTTGGCATATCCCGAGTACAATACTGCATAGTATAATCAAACACCACAATATAACACATCGAGAGGTGATTGTGCAGGCTACAGAGGAGGAGGACGAGGCAGAGGAGGTTTCGGACGTGGCAGAGGACAAGTCACATGTCACAATTGTTAGCAACTAGGACATTATGCACGAGAATGTCCACTGTCGCCAGCTACTTGTATGTATTGTCATGCATCGGATCATGAGACAGAGGAATGTTCGACAATATTAGCAAAGATCCAGGAAAAGAAGAACCAGAACAATCAGAATGTTCAATGGATTTCACCCGAAGCAAGGGACAATGGACAAAACATCAACATAATCACTCATGGAGGAACGAAAAATTAGAAATGACACAGTTCGACAGGAACCAACACATGACCAATGGATAAATAAGAACACCGAACCAAGGAAGCAGTTCAATGCACCCAAAGAAAAGGAGAATTTTAAGGAAGCTAGACAAGAATTTTAGAAGGTGGACGCAACGTCGACTTCAATTGCACAACCAGTCAAGGAATCCTTAGAATACAAAATGCCACCATTTTTGGATCATACCAATAGAATGCAACCCAAGGGACAAGTAAGTACTATCAAAGAATTTTTGCAATTATGTGTAAAAGTATTAAGTGATCCTTCATCTGTGAAAATATTGCAAAACATACTAGAGAAATGTATCAGTGAGATGGAAGAAAAGATAGAACCAAAAACTGTCAATCACCTACACACCCGAAGAAGAACAAGCAGGGAATTTAGACTAAATTTTAACATTGGGGATTTCAATATGGGAGACATTATACTAGACCTAGGATCCGAAGTGAATGTGCTACCCAAGAAGGCCTGGCAATGCATGGGAGAGCTAACATTGGGATACTCAAATGTCCAATTAAAACTAGCCAACCAACGTAGAGTCCTACCAATGGGTAGATTGAAAGGAGTAACAATAGATCTTGATGGGGTGCGCACTAAAGCAGACTTTGAAGTCATCGAAATTGTAGATGGCACAAAACCATACCCGACACTACTCATTCTGGATTGGACATTTGAAAATCAGGCCATAATTAACTTAAAAACAAGAAAAATGACATTTGAATCTGGATATTACATGGTCATAACACCACTCGACCCATCAGAATGGGAGAGGTTCATAGAACCCACTTGCCTGGACTTATAGGAGATCGACCAGTTGTATAGAACAACTGGGCGCAATGAGGATTACGTAAACCCAACTGCAGACGAGATACTCAGTTGGTGGAGCATTACTTCATGTGCAACAGACTCAGACACTGGGTTAGAAAACTGGCAACAAAGACTACATGAAGTATCCACGAGAAGATGTGCAGGAATAGACCGCGTAGTATGGTGGATAGGCATAGAAATCAGAGAACCACCTAGTTTCCACGGACTAAATGATTTCGAAACATTATTGACACAATATGAAGACGAAGTATTAGAGAACCAGAGGCTATGAGAACTGAATTTAGCACTCAAAGACACACCCGCAAGATGGTGGGGTGCACACAAGGAGACTATCACAGACTGGTATCAATGTATGCGGTTACTGCGCATAAGGTTCGGTGCAAGATAGAAAAACAAAAAACAAAAGAAGTACGATGGACACATAGCACCATCGGAGCACTTGGAGGCATGTAGAATGCTATGAATAATGACACCACTTAACGAATGGCCACATCACTTCATACATACTTTAGAGGGCATACCAGTGAACTGGTACACAGACCAAGAATTGCGCAAAGGAACTACAACATGGCGAATATTGCAAGAGAACTTCACAGTCACTTTCTCCTTCGAGTATGAGAACCCCAACATATATGCAACCCTTAAATGGATAAGAGGATTAATATTCATCAAAGAACTAGAAATAGAAACCATCACAGAAGAACAATAACAAAATAAGAAGACAATCAATGAACTACTATCATGTTACCATGTACAGGAGGAAGCACCAGACGAAGATGACACGTGCGATATTCTTATTGAGGAAGTAGAAGGCGAAAGAGATGTGGAGGGACCAACCATATAATTGAAAGTGATTTCCATGCCAATCAAGGTAAAGAAAGTTAGCATCGGAACTGTTGAACATCAAAAAATGGCCAGCATTGGAGGCTACTAGGATGAGCCAATAGTATAAAGCAACACAGAGTTGTTGCACGAATACAACGACTTGTTTCCTACAACATTTACAGAGATGAAGGGTATAGCAAGAGAACAAGGAGAGATGAAGATACCACTTAGACCTGAAGCGAGACCGATTAGACAATGACCATATAGACTGAACCCCATATATGAACATAAATTTAAAGAGGAGATCAACTTGATGCTCGAAGATGGCATAATTGAACCAGTCGAGGAATCAAAATGGATAAGCCTGATGGTAGTACAGGACAAGAAACAAGGAAGAGGGATCATCATATGCGTCAACTTGAGGAAGTTGAATGATGCATGCCTACACGATCCATTCCCTACACCATTTACAGATGAAGTATTAGAGAATGTGGGGGGACACAAAGCTTACTCATTCACTGATGGATTCTCAGGCTACCATCAGAATATGATAGCACAGAAGGATAGACACAAGACCACGTTCATGATGGAATGGGACCTTATTAGTACACGGTCATATCGTTTGGACTAAAGAATGCACCCACCATATTCTCCAGAATGGTTATATCAACATTTAAATAATTCATCCTTCAGTTTCTCGAAGTATACCTGGATGATTGGACAATTTACAATCTATTGAAACACCATGTGGAAGTGTTACGACTAATGTTGGAATGATGCAGACAGTGCCAGATATCACTGAATATTAAGAAATGCATATTTGGGACACTGTTTGAGATACTATTGGGCCACATAGTATGCAAAAAAGGCTTACTAGTGGATTTGGCAAATATTGCAGTCATTGTGAACTTACCAGCACCAAAGAGCAATGTTAAGGACACACCGGATACTATAGGAAATTCATCAAAGGATATGCGTAGATCACAGCACCAATGGAAAAAATGCTAATGAAAGATACAAAATATCAATGGAATGACGCATGTCAACATGGTCTGGACACTTTGAAGGAAAAGATGGTTACTGCACCAATATTAGTATTTCCAGACTGGGAAAAGGAATTCCATGTGCATGTATGTGCATCAGGGATAACACTTGGAGCTATCTTAGCTCAACTAGGAGCACGAGACTTCGATCACCCGATAGAGTTCACAAGAAGAAAACTATCAGACTCATAACATAATTATAACATGAAGGAAAGAGAAGGCCTAGCTATGGTTTACGCACTGTAGAAGTTCAGACATTACCTATTGGGAAAACATTTTAAGATGTTCACAAATCACTCAGCCCTGAAATAACTAGTCAACAAGACAGTGTTGGGTGGGAGAATTTGTCGATGGTTATTTTTATTTCAATAATTTGACTTCGAAGTAATAGTCAAACCAAGAAAAATGAACGCAAGACCTGACCACCTATCACGGGTCACAAATGGAGAAGAACCCATGAACTTAGAAGACAACTGTCCAGATGCACAGTTATTATCAGTATAGATTGCTGACGACTACTTCACAGATATCATCCAGTACTTGAGCATAGGTACCACGTTGCAAGAATATACCACCACGCAGAAGAAGAACCTGGTAGTTCGCGCAGCTGACTATCAATTGATCACATGACATCTATACAAGATGGGTACAGATAGCATTTTACGAAGGTATGTGTTAGAGCATGAACGACCAAGAATTTTAGCAGAAGCCCATGAGGGAATGGAAGGAGGGAATTATGCAGGAAAATCTATCGTGCAGAAGGCACTCCATGCAGGATTATGGTGGCCAACGATCCATAGATACTCGAAAGAGTACTGTCAAATATGCAATGTATGTCAGAGGGTAGGCAAACCCAACATAAGGGATGAGATGCCATTACAACTGCAAGTGACATTACATGCATTTGATAAATGGGCAGTAGAATTTGTGGGACCAATCAACCCACTGGCCAAAAGAACAGGGGCAAGATACATCATCACCGCAACAAAATACCTAACAAGATGGGTGGAAGCCACACTGGTAAAATATTGCAGCGCAGAGACAGCTACACACTTCTTATTCTAACAAGTAATTACTAAGTTTGGGTGCCTAAGAGTTTTGATGAGAGCCCAAGGAATGCATTTTATAAACAATGCCATCTGCGTGATGCTCAAAGAGTTTGAAGTTCATCATCAGAAGATCACACCATATAATCCACAGGAAAATGATATAGTATAAGCATGCAACAAAATTCTCGAGAACGCACTAACAAAGATCTGTAACGTCAACATAGATGACTGGGACCTCAAAGTAATAGAAGTATTATGGGATTATAAGATGACATAAAAAAAATTGATAGGGCACACACCATTCAAACTAGTCTATGGCCAAGAAGCAGTAGTGCCATTAGAATTTTTAGTACCCAGCATACGCGTACCCACTATCACACAAATGACAGAATGAGGCACAATATAGGAAATACTGAATCAACTATTGTTAATGGAGGAAGACCGAATCCTGATAGGATTCCATCAACAAGTGCAAAAGGCCATAGAAAAATCTTGGAACAATTGACAAATCAAGAAGAAGGCGTTCAAGGAAGGAGACCTAGTATTGCTCTATAACAAAATATCATTTCAGCACCCAAGAAAGCTGAGAATGCATTGGTTAGGACAATACGAGGTAAAATATGTAACATATGGGGGAGATGTACAGTTAATATATTTAGCAGGTATATACCTTATAGGAATAATCAATGAGATCCGACTAAAGCTGTACAAGGACAATCGACTACCCACCGCGTAGTTAAAAAAAAAAAAACAGAGAACAAAAAGAGGAAACAAAACGAAAAATCCCGAAGCACGCTAGAGATAGAAAGGCTGCATAAGATTTGAAACATGAATTCAGAAAAGGCAAAGACAACAATTACATACCAAAGAAAAATGAGTGGGAAACAAAAATTCACCAAAAGCAGTATAACAGGACAACACTAAGCAAAATTAAAGTACGACAAGGACTGATGGAACATCACATTAAACACACCAACTAGAAATGGAAAATTAAGAGTAATTGAAAGTATGAAAGTACCACATATGCATTGAACCCACAATTATGGTGCAGTGATCGCATCATGGAGGAAGCATACTCAACAACTTCATGACAAGCCCATACAACACGCGAGCACGAAAGCAACTAGTCTATTCATGAAAGGAGAATAGAGAGAGAGAAACAATAGCTAGAACAAATAGAGAAATACCACTAAGCTCACTAAATTCATTAAAACTCAACAAATGCTCGACATTCACCACTATGGCACCACTGAAGCCCATAGAACCAAGCCAGACAGCTAGACTGACCAGGGTTCAAACTAGGTCATGAGGACTGCTGGAAGAAAACGAGCAGCAACAGTCGGAGATCATCGATATCGACGAGATCCCATCCCCAGAGATGATACCAGTGAACTCTACATCGATACTAGAGGAGATTCAACAACCAAAAGAATAGGCCATGAAAGAGGATATGCCATCAACAACGTAGGAGCCTCAGAATGAGGAAGCGGAAACCCAATGGGAAGTGCAACCAGAAAGCACTGAAGCAGCCATGGAAGTTAACAGAATGACATAGAATATGGGAGCAATAGTGAAACTAGACGAGTCACAAATACTCAGCGTAGGTCAAACAACAGAGGAGACCATTGGAACTACCTCAGCTTGGCCAAAGTGGCTTACAGGGAATCAACCGAGAATTGTTGGAACTTCGAACCAACCACCACAGCAGGAAGACAAAGTTCAGATACTGAGTTCACCTCGCAAGAAACCGACAACAAAAATTGTTCTACCATGCATACCAGATGGAGTACAGGTATATCTGCAACTATTGGGTCATGTCGGGAAGATCAAGTATTCCAACCATGACGTATCAGAAAAAGACAAGTACCCGGAACTTGCGATGAGGGTTTTTATGCAGAACATAGTGGTAAACCAACTTGGAGAAACGATCAGTCAGCCACATCAGTGGGTAGTTGGACTGGACAGAACATGAATTTTAGGTTTTCTCAAACTTCCACATTTTGGCAGAGGCCAGTATGCGACAACATGTGTCAAGAAGTTGCTAACCGTCACACACAAAGGGGATATATGGCTAGACAAACCCGTCCCCATAACTATTGAGCTCATCTCAGAGATAATAGGACTACCCAGCCGGGGCATGGATCCCACGTTGATTCTGGATGATAAATCCAAGGAGAAATCGTTAGCAGAGGAAATGAAGAATAAATATGGTACAACCAGGGGAACAAGAGGCATTATAATCAAATGGATCAACAATGAAATGAAACAATTAGGCACAAATATCCTAGCCTGCAAATTGTTAAGAAAATGTTGTAAAGATGAAGTACCAGCAGGAGTCATCACAGTTGCAACTCAGTGCACATAAGGCACCTCTGTGAGTTGGGCGCCTTATCTATTAAACTTTTTCCAAGTGGACTGCAAGGATGCAAAGGACCTCGGTATAGAATTCCATTACTCATGGCTGCTCACCCTCATAGCCTTCATGGGATGGCGGGAACTAGAGTATGTAATTGTTTGTACCATACCGTAGCCAACGGGAGCGAGATATCTATTACTGAAATCTGGGCCACAGGCCAAGCATAAGAGGGAGAATGGAATTGTATTTGAAGCATACCTACAGGACATACAGGAAGCTATCAGTCGATCATGGAGGATAACACCAGAGGCTATCGACGATATGGGGATATCACTAACTTCTAGGCTACACATCAAGCCATGTGGATACAACCAAGGCAGGATCCAGATAAACAGTGGCTATGAATGTGCTACTGCATCACATAGGGTGACATTGACATGGTCATCATTGAATGGCCTAATGAATGGACAATCCCATACATTCCCTAGGAAGTACTGGAAAGAACAGCAGAAAGCGATGCAGCGTAGGCGAAAACATAGCCTCCGAAAATCCCAGTGCCCAAGAAACCAAGGATGGGTCAAAACAATCTGACTCAACCAGATGAATGGTTGAATTAGATAGGAACCCATAAGGGGCACAAAGTGACCAACGGACAACCGAAACAAGCTAAGGGAGCACAGGAAGGCACTCTCATATGTGCATTCTAGGAGGAGGGGCACTCTCATATGACAAGGGGCACATTCTAGAAAGGAAGGCACACTTTCTTGAAGAGGTTGCAAGGCTTGGAGAAGGGAAATCTTGTTTAAGGGGGTTGCATTGCTTGGAAAAGGGTGCTCTACATAGAGGAAGGGTTTGTGAGTGAGAGGGTGACGCAACCCCCCTCCTCTCTCCTATGGGTTGCGTGATCTCCCGGTCAAATATATTCAAATACTTGAGCCGAATTAGCTCTTTGGGCCTCTAATAGACCCAAAATGTAATTTACATAGGTCCCTTGATGTTACCCCGTAGGATCAAATTACCCGCACAACCATTTTTCGGCACCTCTTGCAACACCAATTTGTGAGTACTAGCTCCTATGCTAGACTCTTCTTCAATATGACTGTGGGATATGACTTCAGACCATCCCCCTTCACAACAATGGTCTTTAGGAGTTCGACACACTCCACCCTCTCTTTCCTCCGAAGTACTCTATCACCGAAGTGATAGATCTGACACCATGTGTCCACACAATTGACGGCTAGGATTTAGCTTCTTATCTCTTGGAGCTTCGAATGACTTCCAGTCAACGACTCCACCTTCTCCTTTCTCTTCTCTCCAAAGTCCACAATATGTTGACGCATGTCTTCCTTAGATCAACGACCACGATGGACTTCGCTACTTTGTGAAGTTTTCTCTTTACTCCACACAAATCTTTAGGATCTCTTTCTCATGAATTCTCTAATATGTTGCCACATATCCTCCTTGCAACCAACAACTAGGATTTATTCACGACTTTGGGACTTCAGCGATACCCACTCTTTAAAAAATTCTAAACTTCAGAATACTCGGAGTGTCGAAGGACTCCAAGGCTAACCTCCGTGCAACTCTCCCAGATCTAAGGGTTTGGAATGATCCTGCTTCCTTGGAACAAATCCTGTTGGTTAATTTGGGGAATCTTAAAGGGATCCTCCCTATTGAAGAATTATTTCCCTCTACCTCTTCTAAGCTTGTTCTTCCTCAAAACCTCTAATTCCTCAGAGAATTTCTTTGAAACTTATTCAAATTTTGACTTTGTGCACACCTTGCAACAGGTCTTATTCCATGACTCAACTTCTTTGTGAGCGTCTATGTACACCTTGCAACAATTATTTACACTCTTTTGCAAGTAAAATTCAAGTTATCCCTCCTAAGATTCTGAGTCAAAAAGACTCTGTCGACGCACACCTTGCGGACAATATGCACACCTTGCGTACAAATCTACACGTTATCTCTCCTGAGCTTCTGAGTCGAAACAGACTCTATCAATGCACACTTTGTGGACACTATTCACTCCTTGGATAATATCATAGAAGAGAAACAATTGAAACTTATCTAAATTCTCACATACTCATACATTCAACCATGTAAATGCATTCATAACATAAGAACGATAAATAACAGAGAAATGAAAATAAAAAGAAAGCCTACCATTCATTCATTTAGATAGACACAGTAACAACAACACCATACATTTTAGATCAACTCTTCTTTGTTATATTCATTCAAATGTTATGTACATGGATCCATACAACTCTGATAAGCTTCAAAAGATTCAACAATAACAACTTCATATAAATCTTAGCAACAACTACTTCAACAACTCTCCGTTTTTAACAACCTCATTTGGGAAACAATACATTTATTTATACAAAAAGGCTCATAGAGATTTTCCCTCCGACTACCTTAGTGCTATCATATCAAATTAAAATATTTCAACAACAAAGGATTATTACAATAAATGATCGGTACAGATAGATAACAGAGAATGCTTCATATCTGTACTGCCATCTACTACATTAAAGAAAATAAAATTTTCATCGATCTCGCGCGATGGTTCAACCTCTAAACATTTAAGATCTTATTTAATTATGATCTTTTCAAGATATTTTCCTGACATGCCATCTTAAATTCAAAAACACTTCAAAATGTGTGCTAGGGTGATGAGTTGTCCTCCACTTGCGCTTTGATGACGATGCTCTTGCATCATACTCCTCTGGAGAAAAGTTCATGGACTCCTGTCCATGATATCCTGCACTGAATTTCCATGATTTTGAATATTTTCTTCATTTACCCAAATGGCATCTTTTATTTTGTGTCCTTTCCATTTTACCAAATACTCAAAATAAGTCTTTCTTCTGGTCTTCTTACCAATTCTCTGATCTATGATCTTTTCCATCTGTGGATTTTCTGCTACATGCATATGCTTCTCCCATTGTATCTCTTTATGATATTCTGACCCTCTGGCATCATCTTCCCTATAAGGATACATGTCTAAAATGTTGAATATGGGCGATATACCCACATCCTCTGGCAGCTCTATCTCATAAGCATTGGCATCAAATTTCCTTAGGATCTTGCACGATCCTATCTTCTTCAAATTTATTTTGTTATATGTTCCCCTTGGGAACCTTTCCTTCCTGAGATGTGATAGAAATTGATCTCCCACTTCAAATTGAAGTTCTATCCTATGCTAATAAACTCTACATTTTTATACTTTACTGCTATTATGCAATTTCTCTTTAATCTGATTACGAAACTTCTACATTTTTGCAGCGAAGTCTTTTGCTTCGGCACTTCTGAATTGATTCTTCTCCAAATCTCTTAACTCTGATACTCCTCTTGGCTTCATTCCATACACTATCTGGAATGAAATCTTCCCTTGTACTTCTATTTAGTGAGTCATTGTATGAAAACTCGGCTTGCAATAGAATCTGATCCCACTTTCTATGATGTTCAGTGACCAAACTCCTTAGCAGATTCCCTAAACTCTAATTTACCACCTCACTCTGTTCATATGTTTGAGGGTGATATGTTGAGCTAAAAGACAATTTCATCCCCAGTTTCTTCCACAATGTCCTCTAGAAATGACCAAAACATTTAGTGTCCCTGTCTGAGACAATGCTCTTGGGTAACCCATGAAGTCTCACAACTTCCTTGAGAAACAAATTTTCTATGTGTGTTGCATCATTAGTTTTCTGGCATGGGATAAAGTGTGCCATCTTTCAAAATATATCCACCAGAAAAAATATGGAATCAATTCCCCTTTGTATTCTTAGAAATCCAAACACAAAATCCATGCTTATTGCATCCCAAGGCATATCTAGAATAAGCAATGGCTGATACAACCCAATGTTTTGTCTTTTTCCTTTTGCATACTGGAAAATATTACATATGTTTAAAAAATTATTCATGCATGCCCTCATACCTGGCCAATAATATGAACTTCTCAACTATTCAAATGTCTTTTCATGACCAAAATGTCTTGCTAGACCTCCACTATGTTTTTCTTTCAGCAGATTATCTCTCATTGAGCACTTTGGTATGCACAACTGGATACCTTTAAACAACAATCCATATTGAATTAGATATTTTGTCCACTAACTCCTGTCTCTGAGTACGATATTTGCATATGCTTCATATGCCTCTTTAAAATTTGGATCATCACAATACATCTCCTTAAGGTTTTCAAACCCTAAGGTTTTCACTCGAAATTCCTGCAGAATCAGGCATATCCTGCTCAATGCATCAACAACTTTGTTAGCATTACCAAAAACATGTTTAATGACAAAAGTGAAATTTTGCATAAACTCTATCCACTTAGCATGTCTTTGATTTAACTTMTCCTGTCTGGTTATGAATTGTAAAGCCTGATTATCGCTATAAAAAACAAATTCTTTTGGAACAAGGTAGTGCCTCGATTTCTTTAAGGCTTGAATTACTGCATAAAATTCTTTATCATATGTGGAGTACTTTCTCTTGGTGTCATTAAGATTCTCACTGAAATATGCAATGGGTTTATTTTCTTGGCTCAAGACTGCTCCAATCACAACTCCATTAGCATCACATCGTACTTGAAACGTCTTCTCGAAATTTGGCAGTACCAGAATCGGTTGTTTTGTTATCTTCTTCTTTAATATCCTGAAACCTTTCTTAGCTTCGTCTGCCCACTTAAAATATTTGTGTATCTTCTTCACCGTATCCAACATCGGTGTACAAATTCCACTGAAATTTCTAATGAAATTCTGATAGAAGCTTGCTAATCCATGGAAACTTCTCACCTCGAATATGCTCCTTGGTGATGCCCATTCTTTGATTGCTTTCACCTTCTCTGGATCCATCTTCAATTAATTTGAAGAGATTACAAAACCCAAGTAAATGAGCTCTGTCTTCATAAAAGAGGATTTCTTCAGATTTATCAACAACTTATCCTTTTGCAATCTTCTCATTACTAACGTTAAGTGCCTCAAATGTTCTTCTTTAATTTTACTAAAAAATAATATATCATCCAGATATACAATCACAAACGTACCAATGAAATATTTTAATACCTCATTCATCAATCTCATAAAAGTACTCGAGGTATTTTTCAAGCCAAATGGCATAACGAGGCACTCATACAACCCTTTGTTTGTCTTGAATGTTGTTTTCCTCTCATCACCTTCTCTCATCCTTATCTGGTGATATACACTTTTCAAATCTATCTTTGAAAAATAGATTGTTCTGCTCGAAAAATAGCTTGCTCCACTCAAACAATCCATTAAGTCATCCATACTAGGCAAATAAAATATGTACTTGATGGTGATTTTGTTTATGGCTCTTGATTCTGTACACATTCTCCATCCTCCATCTTTTTTCGGACTCAACGCAGTTGGTATTGTGTATGGGATCAAGCTCTCTCTCTGACCAATCCCTTGTCCATCAAATCTTGGACTTGTTTCTTTACCTCCTCATTCTCTTGAGGTGTCAATATGTACGCTTCTTTGTTCGACAAAATCGCTCCTGGTATTAGATCAATGTAACGGTTGATACTCATGATGGGTGGAAATTATCCATAGTAACTCATCCATTACTATGCCAAAAAAATTCTTCAGCAGCTCCTGGATTTCTCCAGGAAGATCATCCATAGAAGTACTTGTAAGGATGACTTTGGGCTTCCTCACCACAACAAATTTCATCTCCTGTTCCTTATTTACATCACTTAGGAGTTCCTTCCCACTCATGAGAAGTATACTTGTGCTGGCTTCTTCCTTCACTTTCTTACCCTCTATTGGTAGTAGCATGTGTGTCCTACCATTTTTTTCCAAGGTATAAGTATTCTTTCTCTCATCATGAATGGAATTTCTATCAAACTTCCATGGTCTCCCCAACAAAACATGACATACATCCATGGGAATTACATCACACAAAATATCATCTCTATATCCTCCTATCTTAAATTCAACTTCACATTGTTTAGTTACCATTACCTGGTGACCTTTCTTTAACCATGAGACTATATACAGACTTGGATGTGCAGTTGTATCCAACTCTAATTTCTCCACCATTTCTGTGGATACTAAGTTATCAATGCTCCCACTGTCACTTATCACCTTGCATACCCTGTCTTTAGTCTTGCAAGAAGTTATGAGCAAATTGTTCCTCTATACTGGTTTTTCCACTTCTTTCTCTGGTTTCAAGAGAACCTTCCTCATCATGAAGGATCTCCCATATTCTGTGCCTTATGCCTCAACATTCCTCTTTTGCGCTTCCAAAATGTGAGCTTCACCTCCTCCTTTCTTTTTCCCAGGACATTCCCAAGACATGTGTTATGTTTTTCCATAGGAAAAAGAATTCACTTCTCCTCCTCTGCCTCTTCCTCTTCCTCGATGAAAATCATTTCTATCACTATATTGTCTCCTCTTTCTGAGTGACTGTGTGGTTTTCCTATCTCAACCTTGGGCTTCTGT
>JASDQU010206361.1:33647-43732 GCA_032191745.1 Picea mariana
TAGGCCCTCCAATTTTTAATATTTCAACCTGGTATCCCTCAATGTCCTTAGCTTTCCCGTTTGCAAGTCACTTAACCCCAAACTTTATGTCTTCTATAGAAAAAACATCATCTTATGTAGAAACTTTTGGAATTTTGTCTAGGGCATTATGAGATTCATAAATATTTTTAAGGTAGGAATTCCAGTGTGTCAGGAGAATCATAACATTTTCTTTAATTTTATGAGTCATAATTTTCCTCCAAAATTTATTTGGATCTACCTTAGAAAGGTGCAAAAGATTCTCTTGTCTTCTATTTATGTAGTGTATTTGTTTTCCTTTTAATTAGTGTTTTGTATCTATTAATCTTTGTTTCAGAGAATGAAAAAACTTTATATTTCATCAAAAAAGAAATCTACATATTTCCTTCCTATAAAGGACTATCTGTATCACTTTCAATACTCATTTCAAATACACATATAATCTATCCATCAAATTTCAACCTCCCATAGCATAGCTTTACCTCCCCTTATCATTCAGATTCCTTTTACAATAAAAATATCTCAAAATAGAAAGGAAAAAAGAGAAAACAATTCAGAACTGAAAGTTCATTTCCTCCATGATTTAATTTTCATAGAACTCCTGAATAATATATGCACCAACATCCAATTCCATGGCCTCCTTTGATAAACGTCCAGCCTCTTGATTTAACTCTTGGAGAATGTGTCTACATGCGAACCATTCCATATTGTTTATGAAATATCTAACTTGTATCATTATGGGCCATATACATCTCACCCGAAACTCTACTTTCTTGTTTATCCAGTTGATCGCTACCTATGAGTCGCCAAAGGCTTGTAACTTCTGCAACTTAAGCATATCTAGATGGAACAATAAAGCCTAGAGAGATGCAACCTCTGCTTTGTTGTTTGAACCTCTCCCTATCACATATTTAATCATGAAGTAATGTGACTTTGAAATAAACAATATTGCACTTGCTCGGCACTACAACACACCCAACCCCTAAGTAGATTTTAAGGGAATGAGGTATTAAAATTACGTTTCCCTTAACCAACTCAAAAATTCCCTTCGATGTCACCATCATATTCTACTCATTAAGATATTTCCAACGACTGTAATTTTGCTCAAAAATGAGCTCAGGATATAAAGTTATGGCTTCTCAAAGTTATGGCCACCTCACTGCCATGTCTCACCCATGTGGCATTCTATCACACATGTCCTCCTACGTGGCACTGTCATGGATTCATGGTACACACATCATGATTCATGGAGTGGACGTGGCACCTGCCCCATTCCACCTTAGCCAACGCTTATCGGAATTCCTTCCATCACCTTTCATCACTATCAGGGTACTCCCATCGGAGTGTCCCCATGACAGGTTATCTGACGCACTCCGAAAACCAATTTTGACAGCTCCCTCCTCTAATATATAAGACGGTTCTAGGGACCTGATGATGGATGAATAAGATTTCATCGGAGCTTCTTGGTTGTGCCATATCCTCTTTACACATGACACCATCTCTGTGTAACACGTGGCGCTATACATCTAACACGTGGCACTCATATTTTCCACAGAAGTTCACCCATGGGCGCCAAATCACTATGCCACATAGAAAATTTTGTACTCAACACGTGGAACCACCTGAATTATAACACATGGAACCATCCACATCATCCCCTTAGGCCTTCAACTAAATATCGACAAGCCATATCGTTTGCGGAGTCCCTTGGACCTTGGCAAATTAATGGTCTATATCTCACCTCGAAACGTTCCTATCGAGGTATATCTCTGTGATCCATTCTGAAAAACCCCTTGTAATGGACGGTTAGGATATCTTCTTGAAGCTCCTCTAACCTTGATAGATCAACTGTCATATCTTCTTCTCAAAGCCCCTCCATCACAACTTGTCTCCATGATTTTCTCTGAAAGGATCCTTGCAATGGACGACCAAGATATCCTCACTGGAGATCTAACAAATCCCTTTCATGCCATGTGGCACCTTCTATGTTCGACACGTGGTACTACCTACATCATGACACATGGCACCACCCCCGTCATCCCCTAGGCCTTTGAATAAAGATTGACGGTCCAGATCGTCCGCAAATCCCTCGGCTTATGCAAATCGACGGTCTAGATTCCCTCTCGGAGTCTTCCTGTCAGATTATTTCTCTGAGATCCACTCCAAAAGGCCCATTGTGATGGAGGTTCATGATCTCGCCTCAGATCTCCTTTGACCCTCAACAGATCAACGACTAGGGTATCATCTCGAAGCTCCTCCATCGAAGTGTATCTTTGTGATTCATTTATGAAAAGTGCCATCTAATGGACAAACTGGATTTTCCTTCAAAGCTCCTCCGATCCAAACAAATCAACGATCAATATTTCCCCTCAGATCTCCTCCATTGGAGTTTATCACTGAGGTCCACTCCAAAAATCACCTTTCAATGGATGGACATGATCTTCTCTTGGGGCTCCTTTGATCCTGATGGATCAACGGTCAGGGTTTCCCCTCGAAACTCCTCCATTGGAGTGTATCTTCGCAATTTGATTATCCTCCTCAGAAGGATGGTCAATATTTCTCTATCTCATGGATCCGACAGTTTAGGTTCAATGACACCTATCCCAAGGTACGATCCTACAGCGGCTCCGCCTCAATCCTTCCTTCAATCACAGGATGAAACATGTTCCTTATAGACATGCTAGCAACCATGGTCAGCATGACACGTCACACTTACATCACCTATTATCTTAGTCTCTATCAAAGGAGACCCACGATGGTCTACGAAAAATATTAATCATGAGTTATACCTCGATGGACGACCCATATCATCCCTCATATTTCCCATGTCAGAATGTATCCACCTTGGAATCTAAGGTTACTCCGACGAGGGGAATCTGATAAAACTCCCCTTACGATCTACGACTGATATGTTATCACCATGCCAAATCCAATGGTTGTGATGGTGTTGGGTCTTATACACCCTTAGTCTCCGACGCATCCACCACGACATATTTAATGATCCAAAATCTTCCATGGATACCCTCTGATGGATCAATGGTCCTCATTGATTCCGATTACCCCCTCTCCAAGAGTCACAACCTACGCCGATGGAGGGTCATGATCTATCCATTTCGTCGGATCGACGATTGAGATCAAATCTCACCCTTGCTACGATCAAAGGGCTAAATTTATCCACCATGCTAAATCAATGGTCACAATCCTCCGAGGTGAGTTAGGGTTTTTCCTCTGGATTAGTAGTTTTCTCCAAGACTTAGCCACTTTCACAAGTATTCCTATAAGTCCTTTACAATATTTTCAAGTCTCAAGGATCTTGTGATTTTCCCACGGGGTCTTCACTCAGTGAACCTGTGACATAGCGCCCGTGTTCATGGGATATTAAAAAATACCCCTAATTTCACTAGATGCTGATAAGTACCTCATAAAATCCTTTTTTTGAACCCCCCTCCTAATACATATTTCCAATAAAAGAAACCCCTATTTTAACTAGATACCTCTTTTTATACCCCCCAATACCTATAAGCCCCATGAGACCCCACATCCCCCCCAATACCTACAATATATTGACCTTATTTTTCACAATTAAAAAACCTCCTTTATGAATGAATGTGATAAGATATTGGTCAACAAGGTGAAGCCCCCGTGGATTGTCCAATACACTCTATGGATTCCCAGGGTCTCTTTGCAATGCCCCATTTTGGAAGGACTTGTTACTTTCGGGCATCCCAACACCGCGATGCACAAGAATACATGCAAGTATATATAAATTTATATGAGAAAGATTACAACGATGCATACAATAAGTAGGGATGTCTTTCCACTCAGGTTAGAACAAAGATTTAGGTTATACACGTGCATGATGACTATATAAGTTCATATCCTTTCTATATTTATCAGTCATGCAAGATTTGTCACATACATAAATTTGTAGTTATATTACATAAGACATAGGCTACTTGCAATCAGGAATATGAGACTTTTTATGTAGATACATATTCTATGCAATTACATGACATCTCCATAATACACAATTAAACTCACAGGTTGAGGATTTATGTCTGAAAGTGTCATACTATTCATTCAACCATACACACATTTAAATCAATACATAGATATATACTAGTTACTTATCTACATAAATTGAGATATATTGGTTACTATTGAAGGGTGAGTTGCTCTCCACCCAACCATAGGCAAGACTGTGCTAAACTCTGCTACAACCAGCCACCCCCGAGCCAGGGTATGATGCCACAAGAGGATTTCTCCAATATTTTGAGGGAGTGTCTGTTAATTCTTCTCTTTCATGATGCCTGAACTAGAGACTTATCTTTGTCTATCTTCCCATGCTCGAGCCTTTTTCCAATCGTGTGTGTCTCCCCCCCGTCTGTCCCTTGCCCTCCTTCTTTTTGTGTCTTCTCCCCCACGACCTCATGGGTTGTGCCATAAGTTTCTCGAGGGTACTCCACCCATCCTTCCTTAATTTTTCAAGGGGACTATTCCAACTACCGGCTTGAATGGTAATAAATCTTCAGGGATGAGGAAATTTCAGGTATGCACTTGTTTTTTGTTTTACAGGATACTTCCTGGTAGGGTCATTTGAATCAACAATAACTTCCCTCTTGCACCATTCCTCTCATGGTGTCGTAACCTATGAAGGCCATCCCTTCAACAGTAGTTCAACATTTCTCTGTTTCATTAAAATTCAAATATGCAGATTACAAAATAAATTAAGTTCCAATGTCTTCCCATGATCACATAATAGATCTGTTTATAGTTTGGTCGTGATAATACTTATATTTACAGACTGGGGAAAACATAGGTGTTATGTGCACAATGAAGGATGTCCTTGGCTAGCCCCGTCAAAGAATCCCTGAGGGATTATGTCTATGATCTGTGGCATTGAAGGTTTTTTTACCTTCTTTTGTTTCATCTCGGCCTTGTATTCCCATACCAATTTGACTGTCATCCCTGCCACCACCTCATATGTAATGAAATTATTTTGAAAGATTGCATTGTTTCTAGCCCACCACATAAAATACACAAATAAAAAAGGAATTGAAATGTAACGATGTGCTTCAACATCCTCCTTCCACTTTTTTATCCAACTTTCTAACTCTACTCGCGGTTGCATCCACTAAACTTTTACTTCTTTTGCAATCTCCACCAAGACTTGTTGAGCATAAGGAAAATCAATAAATAGATGTTGGATGATTCAAAATTTAATTTACACAACGAACATCTATTAGGGCCACACCACCCTCTTTTCAAGCCATTGTCCCAAGTTAAAATCTTGTTATCCATCGCCATCCAAAGGAGAATTTTATATTTAATAGGGGTCTTTTGGGCCCAAATTAAATTCCATCACCATTTCCTCTCTCTAGTGAAAGCTTCCTCTGCCTGCAATTTGTAACCCAATTTGGTAGTATAAATTCCTTTGTTGTCATCGCTTGACTAGAAAAAGGTAACTTCTTCATCCTCCTGCAAAGAAATAAAATTTGACTTAAGAGAAGCTACATAGTCTCCCCATCGATCTGTGCTTTCACCTTCTATTTCTAATAGGTCGACCGCTTTCCACTCACTTCTTCCTGTTCCATCTAATCTACCAATAGATGCATCTTTTAAAAAGTGTATTCCTTAGTCGTGTAGAGGATTCACCAATTCATCTGGTAGTTTGTAACCTTCTCCTGAATCGGCCCAGGGGTCTTCCTTGATCCTTACTTTTTCCATTTCCCAAGTTCCAAACCAAATGTTCTCCAATCAACGAAAATGATTCTATCAATTCCTTCTAACATATCGAGCTATTCTGAGTTGTCTTCCTAGGCTGTCGGATTCATTCAACGATGGGCATCCCATGAATGTACATGGAATTCATTACTCTACCCCAGAGAATATCATTTTGCATCAAACTCCACATTATTTTTGCGACTAATGCTCGATAGAACCAAACCAAATTCTTAATACCCCACCCACCCAGCTCCTTGGGCCTAGCCATATTTGACCACTTAACCAAGGGAATACTTTTCTTCTCATTGTTTCATGTCCATAAGAATTGGAAACATAGTTTCCTTATTTTTTGTAAAATACCCTTTGGGATATTTTCTATGGAATCCCAATACACTGGAATACTGCTCAGTACCGCATTTAAGAGAACTAATCTCTCACCCCTGGATAGCCACAAATGAGCCCAAAAAAAGATTATTTTTTGGATTTTCTTGAAAAGCCATAGCTATTCCTTGAATAAATAATCATTTGGTTTTAAAACAAAACCTAGATACTTTAGCTCATCATCTAAAGGATGTTGAGAAAAGGAAAAATACTCTTTCAATTGGGCTGCAACTTCTTCATGTATTCCATTGATCAACACAACAAAATTTTCCTTATTCACTTGCAATCCTGTAGAGGTACAAAAGAGGTCTAATTTTTTTTGCATACCTTGGAATTACGAAACAGAGCCTGCACCAAAAATAATTACACCATCAACAAAAAGTAAATAGGAAAGGATTTATGTGTTTGTGATGTTGATTTCTTTTAGGTGTCCTTCATTTCAAGCCTTTTTTTATCAGCAAGCTTACACCTTCCACAATGATTAAAAACAAGAAAGGGGAGAGGGGGCATCCTTGTCGAAGCCCATGAGAGGATTAAAAAAAAGAGGAAGGAACGCCATTAATTAGGACAACAAAGGAAGGAGATTCGACACAACCCATAATCCAATTGATCGATTCTATATTCATCCCCAGTTTGATCAAAGCTAGCCTGATGAAGGCTCAACTTGCTTTGTCATATGCTTTTCATAAATTGAGCTTCATGACAAAAGAGGGAACTTTTTTTTATCTTGACAAAGTGGAGTACTTCTTGTGTGATGGAAACAACATCATGAAATTGGAGGTTATATAGAAAACCATAATGCTCTTATGAAATGAAACCACTAAAGATAGGCTTCAATTGGTTGGAAATGATCTTTGCAATGAACTTGTAGATAAAGTTACAACATGGAATGGGTCGGAAATATTAGAAGGAAGACAGGGCTTGATTTTTTGGAATCAAGGCTAGGAAGGTGGAGTTATAGGATCCCCACACTTTACCTAATCTTTTCAATTCGTTTAACACTTTCAACAAATCCCATTATATTTGTTCGTAAAATCCTAGGTAAAATTCGACTGTGAGGCCATCACACCTAGGGATTTTACATATTTGAAAGGAAGAGAGGATTTGGAAAATTTTCTTCTTTGATATCTCTTCCTACAATGAGATATTCATTTCATCTGAGATAAAATAAAGGAAAATATTTATAACCTTCAGGATCTCAGTGATAGGACAACCCACGGGTTCCTTAAATAAACTGGAGAATTTTTTTTACCTGCACCAACTATCTCTTCAAAGCTTGTCACCTTTTTTCCTTGATCGTCCTTGATCTCTCATATGGATTTGGTCATTCTGTAAAAACTAGAAAATTTGTGGAAGTATTTTGTGTTGTTGTCGCCTTCTCGGATCCAAACTGCTTGAATTTTTTGCCTCCAATTTGATTCCTCTATCCTTGACGATTCTTGTTTTTTTATTATCATAAGGTCATTGATCAAGGACTCTTCCACTTCTGATAAATTTACCGCCTCACGCTCAATGAGGAGATAGCTAAGTTTTATTCCACCTCTGTGATTGCTGCCCATTTTTTTTCTTGAATTCTTTGGCCCACAGAATTGTGGCTTTTCTTATTTTTTCCTATATTTTCATAAAATTGTTGCATAAAATATTGGCCCGCATCCTCTGACAGAGGATGCTATGTCTCCTCTATCATCTTACGATAATCCTCTTCTTTTAGCCATTCATGATTGAATTTCATTGGTAATGGAATTTTTGGCCCTGCTTTGGAAACTTCTAGAACTATGGACATGTGGTCAGTAACCCCCACATTTCCACCCTTGAATGGATAGTCCATCAATTCTCAATCATCCCTTCAAAGATTAGAAACAGATATAATCGCTTGGCCACCAGGCCTACCCCTTTCCTCCCATTACTCCTTGTGTGAGAAAAATTCTTAGGGGCCAAGTCCAATAAGTTATTTTCTCCCTCCAATGTAGGAAAAAACTTCTTAGGGGCGAGGGTCTTGATGAGGATTTTAGTCTCATACTTCCTTGAGTGACACAATAAAATTTAAATTCCCCCCCATAATTATATCTCTTGAGTTTAAAAAATCTAAGGTGCTTAAATGATCCCAATAAGGGATCCTATTTGCATAAGGGCCATAAACATTACAAATTTTGAGAGAGGAATTAACTGTCCTATCCTTAACTTGAACAATAATGCAAGAGGGATATACCCATGACTTAATCACCTTTAAATTCAGACTACATGTCGTTATGATTCTGCCTGATAATCCTTCAACATCTGTGGAAAAAAAAACCATCCTTTGAGTCATGAGCTAAAAATATCCTCTGTCTTACTAATAATGTACATCGTCTCTTGTATCATGATTATGTCTGGATTTACTACAATGCATAGTCGCTTGAGAGCTACATTTTTTGGAGTGACCCCCACTCCTTGTACATGAAGGAGAGAACAATCATTTTGATACTCGGTCCTGGACCTTCCCTGCTCTAAGGGCCCATGAAATGGTTGACTATTTCCCACTACAGAATTCTTTAGTAGCCTGGATTTGGGCAAGTGAGATTCGATATTTTCCACTGGCATGACCCCCTGATCCTTTTTCCAAAGCCAAAACTCCTACAACTTATAAATATGGGCCTAATTTAACTTTGGATCTTAGCACATATTTTGATTTAATTCCATTATTTTGGCTCAAATTCATCGAGGAGATTGTTGATGAGGATTTGAGAGGGGTGACCCCTCAGAAATAGAGGCCTCCCTAGTAATCTGGATTTATTTGACCCCATGGATAGAATTAGATGGAGAGACATAAATATTTTAAGGGGGAGGAGGATTATGGGGGGAAGAAAAACAAGGGGGAGAAGGAACCCCCAAGGCTTGTACTCTTTGAGAAGAAGAAGACACATTAGTAGAAAGAGTTTGAACATGAAGTACGGGACTTGAGCCCTTACCCGAAAACCCATCTTGAGAGGTGTTGGGAGATATGTTGCACAGGGTGATGAGTCGAGGTTGTTTCTTACCACCCTGTTCGAGAATGCCCTCTTCCTTTGCTACAACCAATTCCGAGGCCACCACCTCTAGCTTTCTTTTCCAAATTTTTGAAAATGGAGGGAAATGTGCAAGTGAACGAGTGCACTACACCTAAATGTAGCCCACTGCATGAAAACCAAAACATCTAAAAGGGATTCTCTAGTAGTCAATTTTTTGACTCACTGTGAAGCTTCCCCAAAAAAGTTTGATCTCAACATGCAACCCATCTCGCAAATGAACTTCAATTTGTAACCAAGCCCAACAACAATCAATCTTTGTCTCCCATCCTAGATCCACTCCAATGAACCTATCAATACTATTCTCGATAGCCACTAAAATCTCTTATCTCCAAAAGACAAGAGGAAGAATTGGTAAAATAATCCAATTTTTTCCAGGGGAGAGAACATCTCGCTCTAGGTCAAAGGAAATAGACCATTCCTTTAGGACTAAGATGGATGGACCTAGCCCCATACATGACTAAAGACCTCCATCATGTCTTCATGTGAGTTGAAATAGAAATAGATCCAACCTCTGGCTAGCATATCGATTACATGGCAATACCCAAGCAATGGTTGCTAATTTTCCATCAACCATTTCCTTGCAGACTCTGGGGAGACTATTTTCCAGTAGAAGTGGTCCACTGCGGTTTTTCCAACCATGTTTGGTATATCCCCAATATCTATGTTGTCCCCAACCACCATCTGCCTACACTCCTTTTGATCTTTCCAACACCTACCCTACCTTTGTGCTTGTCTATTTCGATAATAATTCAATGAGTCTGGTTTTCCTTCATCGCCACATCCATTCTTTGTAAACTTCCTTGTCTTTTGCGTTGTATGTAATTCTAACGAGGATGCGGAGACATGCAATCCTGCTACCTTCTCATTAACCAATTTTTTGTGTTGAGCTGCATGCTTAAGCTTGTTTGAATCTAA
>JASDQU010206361.1:43752-55932 GCA_032191745.1 Picea mariana
CCTCTTCCTATTCTTCTAGCTCGAGGAAAAGTATTTCTATCATCATACTGCCCTCTCTGTGAGCTTCCTCCTCTCTCATATTGAGTTTGAGGTTTCTTCCCCTCTTCTTTAGATTTCTGAGTTTTGTCTTGGGCAATTGTTTTGCCTCTGGCTTGACTTCTACCTCGGCCTCTTTGACCTTGCTTCTGGCTCAGCTTCTCTTCGGCTTTCAGAGCTATCTGATAAGCATCTTCCACATTTCGAATGGTCATCATGCTCATCTCATCTTGAATGTCATACCGTAGACCAATCATGTATCTGGCAACTTTTTCATCATCGCTTTCCCGATGACCTGCTCTAATGTTTATCTTGTAGAACTCTTTAGTGTATTCTTTCACTAACATCAGCTTCTGTCTCAAATTTTGCATCCTCCGAAACAGAGTGATTTGATAATCCTTGGGTATAAATTTGGCTTTCATCTTTGCAACCATTCTATCCCAGCTTTTGATTTTCTGCTTGCCCTTGCAGTGTCTGTTAGCCTGCAGTTCATCCCACCATAGTGCTGCATGCCCTTTAAGTCTAGTAACGGAATGTTTGACCTTCTTGTCTTCCTCAACATCCTCATATTCAAAGTATTTGTCTAGAGCTCTAATCCAGTCTAGAAGCTCTTCAACATCCAGGTTTCCTTCATACACTAGAATGTCCATTTTTGCTCTGGCACCTATCCTCGCAACAACCTTGAATAGGCGTTTGTCCGCAACATCTTCGACTGCAACTTCTTCTCCTTCGTTTCCAGCGTCATTTTCACTTTCAGCCTCGTTGATATCCCAAACATCAACTGTGCGCCTCTGTTCTGTCTCCATGGCACCAAGCCTGGCACGTAACTCGCGCATTTCTCTTTTCCTTGCTGGATTAGGCATTGGCATTGGCCTGTCTCTTCTTCTCGGTGGCATGGTTGTAAAATGTTCCCTTGTTCTCTCTACTACAGAAAGAAAAGAACTTGTTCTGAGCTTTGATACCACAATTGGTGCAGACCCCCGACCCTCGGGCCAAGATCCGCACAGGATCGTTCCAAATCTTCCCCTGAGTCTGATTGACTCTTTGATTTCCCCTCAGAGAATACTTCACACACACACAAACATGTGTATTCCATAGGTCCTTCTGAGTTATTCCTATGTGATCAAACACCGACGTTAACTCCACAACCGCCCAATAAATGTGATCGACTTTTTCCCTTTCGGGATTTCGGATTTCGCGATTTTGCGAATCCTGATGTCGAGCCCCTTGTCTCTTCAACCTCCAAAACCTGAAACGTCAACGAGGTTTGACTCCTTCAATGCGCCAAACACATGCCTCTTGTTGCCACTTATTTCGGCTTTTCAGGACTTGAGTGAATGACCAACACTCGTTCCTCTTTCCTTATGATTTCCTAGTTTCCGAAATTTCCCCCCTTTGTCAAGATCGAAAGTCTTTCGGGATTTTCCCCGAAGCTTGACCACCCCTTTGACTTCCGTCGCACGTACCCTTTGACAAATGCTTAGGACGCACCTTTTGGCTTTTTCCTTTTCGCGATTTTGGGAGTTGTGTGACTATGCAACTCTACCTTTCGACTCCCGAAAACCCAAAACCCGAAGCGCCGAAATCCCAAAATTCCACACCAAAGTCCTGTCGTGTTTCGCGACTTCGGGATTTTCACTCCACTGTGTCCCGGCTTCTTGTCATCAGGATTCCCGGTATGCCGAACCCCGAAATACCGAAATGTCGATGTTTCACACCAAAGGCATGTCGCGTATCACGACTTCAGGATTTTCAATGCTAAGGTCCTAGTTCCTTCTCATCAGGATTCCTGGTATGCCGAACCCTGAAATACCGAAATTCCGATGTTTCACTTCAAAGGGGATCAACGGTTGTGAACCTCCCCTGATCCAACGGCTGGCGCGATTTCGCGTACCGAGAGTTTGCGATGCAGTGACTCCAAAATCACTTGCCACTCCAAACTCTGAAACCCGAAATATCAGATTTCGAGCGCAAGATCCACGACTCCTGACGCTTCTCATCCAACGGTCGTTACTCCTCCTGATATTTCTGAATGTTGAAAGGCACTCAACCTTAAATTTCTCATAGATCTACGGGATCCAATGGTCCACGTGATTTCGCGAGTTCTCCTCGGAGAATTCTGACTGCCCGATTCACTCCTCAATGACTTCTGCGAGATGAATCGGTGTTATCCCTCCTGAACTTGTCTTTTATGAGATGCTTTCGACTTTCATCTCCCTTTGAACACTTCAAAGGTAATATCCCTCCTGAGCTTTCACTTGCAAACTCAAGTCCCCAAAAGGAATTCTGCTCGCACTCCTTGCGACAATCTTTCAAATAACCTCTGGTTATTTGAGTCCTCGACTCTGTGCACTCTTTGCAACAACAATCCTTCCACCTTCACCTTAGTTGATAACTTTTAAGGTTTCAACTAGCCTGCGCACACCTTGTACGACTCTGTGCCTCACCTGCACTTCTGCGGGAAATGAGAACAACAGTATCTCTCCTAAGCTTTCTGAGATAAAACTCAGACTCTTGTCAACGCACACCTTGCAGACATTTCACTGCACTCCTTGCAGGAACTCTCAGGATGAGAAACAATTGAAACTCATTCTTCTCCTCTCTCAGACTTCATATACTTAACATGAAATCACACATTCAACACAGCATTGAAACAAATGCATAAACAAAGAGAATAAAACAACTGTAAGCATACCATTCAACAAATATAAACAATAAGCATCATAACACCATGAAAATTGAGTCAAAGGTTCATATATTAACTCAAGTGCTCCTATACATGGGTTCTTCTCTACAGTTCTCTGCTATATCTCAACATCTTATGAATTCTGAATGATCATCTATCTTACAATGATACAAGGGTGAGGGTGTCTATATCCGTTTTCCCTCCTACTCTCTAAACTGTCTAATCTATGAATTCAAATCTACCTACTTTCATTAATTACGTATAAATGCCTTTACATTCTACAGATGAGAGCGGTGCTCAAGATCTGTTTACATCATGCAAGTACGCTTCCTTTAACTACTACATTAATATCTGCTCATTAATTTTTCAAAAACATTTCAAAATGTGCAAAATGTGTGTTGCGCTTTTCCAGCTGTCTTCCGCCTTTATGGTTGCTTGGTTGGCTGCTTATGATGCTCCTGCATCAAATTTGTAACCCAATTTGGTAGTATAAATTCCTCTTTTGTCATCGCTTGACTAGAAAAGGGTATCTTCTTCATGCTCCTGTAAAGAAATAAAATTTGACTTAAGGGAAGCTACATAGTCTCCCCATCGATCTGTGCTTTCACCTTCTATTTCTAATAGGTCGACCGATTTCCACTCACTTCTTCCTATTCTATCTAATCTGCCAATAGATGCATATTTTAAAAAGTGTATTCCCTAGTCATGTAGAGGATTCACCAATTCATCTGGTAGTTTGTAACCTTCTCCTGAATCGACCCGGGGTCTTCCTTGATCCTTACTTATTTTCCATTTCCCAAGTTCCAAACCAAATGTTCTCCAACCAGCGAAAACTCTTCTACCAATTCCTTCCAACATATCGAGCTATTCTGAGTTGTCTTCCTAGGCTGTCAGATCCATTCAACGATGGACATCCCATGAATGTACATGGAATTCGTTACTCTGCCCCAGAGCATATCATTTTGCATCAAACTCCACATTATTTTTGCGACTAATGCTCGATAGAACCAAACCAAATTCTTAATACCCCACCCACCCATCTCCTTGGGCCTAGCCACATTTGACCACTTAACCAAGGGAATACTTTTCTTCTCATTGTTTCATGTCCATAAGAATTGGAAACATAGTTTCCTTATTTTTTGCAAAATACCCTTTGGGATATTTTCTATGGAATCCCAATACATTGGAATACTGCTCAGTACTACATTTAGGAGAACTAATCTCTCACCCCTGGATAGCCACAAATGAGCCCAAAAAAAGATTATTTTTTGGATTTTCTTGAAAAGCCACAACTATTCCTTGAATAAATAATCATTTGGTTTTAAAACAAAACCTAGATACTTTAGCTCATCATCTAAAGGATGTTGAGAAAAGGTAAAATACTCTTTCAATTGGGCTGCAACTTCTTCATGTATTCCATTGATCAACACAACAAAATTTTCCTTATTCACTTGCAATCCTATAGAGGTACAAAAGAGGTCTAAATTTTTTTGCATACCTTGGAATTATGAAACAGAGCCTGCACCAAAAATAATTACGCCATCAACAAAAAGTAAATAGGAAAGGATTTATGTGTTTGTGATGTTGATTTCTTTTAGGTCTCCTTCATTTCAAGTCTTTTTTTATCAGCAAGCTTACACCTTCCACAATGATTAAAAACAAGAAAGGGGAGAGGGGGCATCCTTGTCAAAGCCCATGAGAGGATTAAAAAAAAGAGGAAGGAACACCATTAATTAGGACAACAAAGGAAGGAGATTCGACACAACCCATAATCCAATTGATCGATTCTATATTCATCCCCAGTTTGATCAAAGCTAGCCTGATGAAGGCCCAACTTGCTTTGTCATATGCTTTTGATAAATTGAGCTTCATGACAAAAGAGGGAATTTTTTTTATCTTGACAAAGTGGAGTACTTCTTGTGTGATGGAAACAACATCATGAATTTGGAGGTTAAATGGAAAACCATAATGCTCTTATGAAATGAAACCACTAAAGATAGGCTTCAATTGGTTGGCAATGATCTTTGCAATGAACTTGTAGATAAGGTTACAACATGGAATGGGTCAGAAATATTAGAAGGAAGACGGGGCTTGATTTTTTGGAATCAAGGCTAAGAAGGTGGAGTTATAGGATCCCCACACTTTACCTAATCTTTTCAATTCGTTTAACACTTTCAACAAATCCCATTTTATTTGCTCGTAAAATCCTAGGTAAAATTCAACTGTGAGGCCATCACGCTTAGGGATTTTACATATTTGAAAGGAAGAGAGGATTTGGAAAATTTTCTTCTTTGATATCTCTTCCTACAATGAGATATTCATTTCATCTGAGATAAAATAAGGGAAAATATTTATAACCTTCAGGATCTCAGTGATAGGACAACCCACGGGTTCCTTAAATAATCTGGAGAATTTTTTTACTTGCACCAACTATCTCTTCAAAGCTTGTCACATTTTTTCCTTGATCGTCCTTGATCTCCCATATGGAGTTGGTCATTCTGTAAAAACTAGAAAATTTGTGGAATTATTTTGTGTTGTTGTTGCCTTCTCGGATCCAAACCGCTTGAATTTTTTGCCTCCAATTTGATTCCTCTATCCTTGACAATTCTTGTTTTTTTTAATCATAAGGTCCTTGATCAATGACTCTTCCACTTCTGATAAATTTCTTGCCTCACGCTCAATGAGGAGATAGATAAGTTTTATTCCACCTCTGTGATTGTTGCCCATTTGTTTTCTTGAATTCTTTGGCCCACAGAATTGTGGCTTTTCTTATTTTTTCCTATATTTTCATAAAATTGTTGCATAAAATATTGGCCCGCATCCTCTGACAGAGGATGCCATGTCTCCTCTATCATCTTACAATAATCCTCTTCTTTTATCCATTCATGATGGAATTTCATTGGTAATGGAATTTTTGGCCCTGCTTTGGAAACTTCTAGAACTATGGGCATGTGGTCAGTAACCCCCACATTTCTACCCTTGAATGGATAGCCCATCAATTCTCAATCATCCCTTCAAAGATTAGAAACAGATATAATCGCTTGGCCACTAGGCCTACCCCTTTCCTCCCATTACTCCTTGTGTGAGAAAAATTCTTAGGGGCCAAGTCCAATAAGTTATTTTCTCCCTCCAATGTAAGAAAAAACTTCTTAGGGGCGAGGGTCTTGATGAGGATTTTGGCCCCATACTTCCTTGAGAGACACAATAAAATTTAAATTCCCCCCCATAATTATAGCTCTTGAGTTTAAAAAATCTAAGGTGCTTAAATGATCCCAATAAGGGATCCTATTTGCATAAGGGCCATAAACATTTCAAATTTTGAGAGAGGAATTAACCGTCCTATCCTTAACTTGAACAATAATGCAAGAGGGATATACCCATGACTTAATCACCTTTAAATTCAGACTACATATCGTTATGATTCTGCCTAATAATCCTTCAACATCTGTGGAAAAAAGAACCATCCTTTGAGTCATGAGCTAAAAATATCCTCTGTCTTACTAATAATGTAAATCGTCTATTGTATCAAGATTATGTCTGGATTTACTACAATGCATAGTCGCTTGAGGGATACAATTTTTGGAGTGCCCCCCACTCCTCGTACATGAAGGAGAGAACAATCATTTTGATACTCAGTCCTTGACCTTCCCTGCTCTAAGGGCTCATGAAATGGTTGACTATTTCCCACTACAAAATTCTTTAGTAGCGTGGATTTGGGCAAGTGAGATTCAATATTTTCCACTGGCATGACCTACTGATCCTTTCCAAAGCCAAAACTCCTACAACTTATAAATATGGGCCTAATTTAACTTTGGATCTTAGCACATATTTTGATTTAATTCCATTATTTTGGCTCAAATTCATCGAGGAGACTGTTGATGAGGATTTGAGAGGGGTGACCCCTCAGAGATAGAGGCCTCCCTAGTAATTTGGATTTATTTGAACCCATGGATAGAGTTAGATGGAGAGACATAAATATTTTAAGGGGGAGGAGGATTGTGGGGGGAAGAAAAAGAAGGGGGAGAAGGAACCCCTGAGGCTTGTACTCTTTGAGAAGAAGAAGACACATTAGTAGAAAGAGTTTGAACATGAAGTACGGGACTTGAGCCCTTACCTAAAAACCCATCTTGAGAGGTGTTGGGAGATATGTTGCACAGGGTGATGAGTCGAGATTGTTTCTTACCACCCTGTCCGAGAATTCCCTCTTCCTTTGCTACAACCAATTCTGAGGCCACCACCTCTAGCTTTCTTTTCCAAATTTTTGAAAATGGAGGGAAATGTGCAGGTGAACGAATGCACTACACCTAAATGTAGCCCACTGCATGAAAACCAAAACATCTAAAAGGGATTCTCCAGTAGTCAATTTTTTGACTCACTGTGAAGCTTCCCCAAAAAAGTTTGATCTCAACATGCAACCCATATCGCAAATCAACTTCAATTTGTAACCAAGCCCAACAACGGTCAATGTTTGTCTCCCATCCTGGATCCAATCCAATGAACCTATCAATACTATTCTCGATAGCCACTAAAATCTCTTATCTCCAAAAGACCAAAGGAAGAATTAGTAAAATAATCCATTTTTTTCCCGGGGAGAGAACATCTCGCTCTGGGTCAAAGGAAATAGACCACTCCTTTAGGACTAAGATGGATGAACCCCAGCCCCATACATGACTAAAGACCTCCATCATGTCTTCATGTGAGTTGAAATAGAAATAGATCCAACCTCTAGCTAGCGTATCGATTACATGGCAATACCCAAGCAATGATTGCTAATTTTCCATCAACCATTTCCTTATAGACTTTGGGGAGACTATTTTCCAGTAGAAGTGATCCACTGCGGTTTTTCCAACCATGTTTGGTATATCCCCAATATCTATGTTGTCCCCAACCACCATCTGCCTACACTCCTTTCGATCTTTCCAACACCTACCCTACCTTTGTGCTTGTCTATTCCGATAATAATTCAATGAGTCTGGTTTTCCTTCGTTGTCGCATCCATTCTTTGTAAACTTCCTTGTCTTTTGCATTGTATGTAATTTTAACGAGGATGCGGAGACATGCAATCCTGCCACCTTCTCATTAACCAATTTTTTGTGTTGAGCTGCATGCTTAAGCATTTTTGAATCTAAGAATCTCTACATAATCTGCAAGAGATAGGGATAAAAAAAAACATGCTTTTAAAAATAAGAAGCCTTTTATATGAAAGTTGGTTGATGAAGTTAAATATCATTCCATATAATCTACTTTTTCTTTATAAATATATTAAAATTGCTAATACAATAATAATATAATAATATATGTAGTAATAGAATAATAATTATAATAAATGTGAACATAGATTAATAGCTATAATAAAACCTTGGACAAAAACATGTGCATTTGTAACACCTCAAAGAGATTGCATGTGACGCCATATGATGAAGTTGTCTCTTAATTATTGAAGGGTCCCCAATATTTGGATAATAGAGAAGAATATGCGAAAAGTAAGTGAAGTGTTGGTAGAACTATACCTAAACGAGGAGTATATAGGGATGGATATACGGCCTTGGCCATAAGTGGGAGAAATGTGTACAAAATGGATATACGGCCTTGGCCATGAGTTAGAGAAATGTGTACAAAATGACAATAATACATAAGGAGAGAAATATGAACAATTCTTTTTATTTTCTTATATTAATTAGTATTTTTTTAAATAGATGGATGGGAGTGTTAAAGTAAATTGGGAACAAAAAATATGAGGCGATAAAATGTAAATTAGGGAATGGTTCTATATGTCAGTATTGAGAGAAATAGTACAACAAGAAGCATGCATATAAATGAATACTATAGATTTATTTTAGAAATTCTTATGGAAAGATCATCAGTTAATAAATTAAGATAGTTGTGATAGAAGTTTTCATTTCGATCATATTTGGCATTCATTATTATTTATAACTACAACTATCTGTTATCTATAGTAATGGACTTTCTCAAATGTAATGGTGAGGTTGGACACATAATATAACAAAATGAAGAGTTGTCCTTAAAACTAATCATCCAAACCACTCAAAATCGGTTGTCCAAACCACCATTAATTAATTTATTGTTTTTTAATGGCTCCTCTTGTCACCTGTGCAACAGTCCTCTTTCCACCTATTATGTCCCGTCAAAACCATCCAACAACTCACTGCAATCATCTGACACTTGTAAGTAAGTTGCACCTATAATCCAATCTGATCTAATTTTTCCTTACAGATTTACAATATCCAATCTAATCAAATTTTTCCTGTCGCCTCTAGGATTTGCATTGCCCTCAACCTATTATAAGTAGTGGGTAGTGGATTGAAGTGTCAGGCCTTCCGTCGATTCTTGGAATAGATTTGTCGAGCCCTCTTCAATATAGGGTTGATATTTCATTTAGTTGGTTCCTTTAACATTCCTTTCAGCTTCACAAAGCACATGAAATTCTGATAAATACTTGCCAGGATATGGAGGCAGAACAAATAAAAGCTTTAATGGAAGGAGAGGTTTTGAGTGTTGTTGAAATGCACTCGTACATTTATATCATTGGGCTGCTCATATTCGGAATTTAGTAATAACTATGACAAGGAGGGCTCCCTAAAATGGCTAAACCACTAGCCCACCTCGCCCATTATGTTTGTTGCTTTCAGGAGCAACAACACTCTATCGAACAATTATATTAGGGAACTTACTTTCAAACTAGAATGGAGTAATCAAAACATATTGCAGAAATGATCTTTATCTCAATATTCTCATATTCTAGTAATTGTCTTTGAAATAACAATATTTGGTGGCTTCACCATAGATATAAATGGAGGAGAAATGCATTTTTGTATATTTTGAGGTGTATTATTAAACTTAAACTTTGAATTAAACGTACATATAATTAATTCTATTTGGATAATAATAAATTATTGAATAAATAAATTCAGTTTTTACGTAGAAAACTCTTATTTAAATTTAATAAAAAAATGATTAAAAAACTCTATTAAGAATATTTTAATCTATTATAAAATATTTAAACAACAACGTAGATAACAATGAGGTTGCAAGTACCCGTCCAAAGGTAAGTGAATTATATACTTGTATGACAAAAAGATGTGAAATGTGGTGCAAAGTCATTGTGTAATTTTCAGAGTATAATTTAATTATTGGATTAAAATGGATTGATGACACACCACTCAGAATTGTAGATATCTAGAAGGCAACATGTCTTCCATAAATTTCTAGACTCTATTTGTTGTGAATTACAGAAAAATAAAAATCATATCATTTTAAAAAAATTAAAAACTTTGAAATAGATTTAGTAAGTTATTTTACATTATTAAATTTTATTTATATATAATAACATAAATATATATATAAAATAAATCGATATTTTAAATTTAAGTGTTTTTACTTAAATAAGTTAAATATTTTTCTAGCTAAAAAATGTATAAATAGTAAAACACACTTGGCTCTTAGTAGAGACATGCACTATGTGTGATGAATTAACTGAAAAATGGTAGTACCAAATGTTGATATGCAACATAAAGTATTGTTGCATTTGGCATGCATGAAAAATGGTAGTATCAAATGTTGATATGCAACATAAAGTATTGTTGCATTTCGCATGCATGTATAGCTCAGAGACATTGGGAATGCATTGAAGATTTCTAAAGAGATTCTTTTTTTAAAATAAATCATACATGGTTCCATGTCTATAGTAGATGGAAATTATTCAAAAAGCTCACCTTCAATAAATGTCGCACTTGGAATTTTTCAAGATAATATAACGGAAGACACATACCATACATAAGAGAACTAGAAGGTAGATATGGATAGATAATAATTAATTATGACACTAAAGAATTGAATGCATAGCTTTGACAAGGGTTGTTTTCTTTTCATAAATTATCATTATTGTTATTTTTGTAAATTCCCATTTGTGCTCAGCTTTTTAATAACTTGTTTATATATGTACGCTAAGTAGGTATAATCATCATTTAGTTGAACACACACACACACATATATATAACTGGTTGGTTTGGTGTTAGAATTTCCTTGAACGGGCATGCATGTCTTGAGGGAATGTTAGATGTGGGTTTTATAGTTCTAAATAGCTGTCATGTATGAAAACATTGATATCTTTGGGGGAGGAGGTACATACAAAGGGAGGTGTGAAGCTTATTGAATTAGTTGTAATCTTGTTTCATCGTTCTCCTCTTTTCATGGTCTATATAAGAGAACTTCTTTGTTAATTCTTCATAAACAACAATCTGTGAAGGTTGAAACTCTTTCCTCTTTAGTAAAAGTAGATCTTATCCATAGAGGAGCAACATTTTCTCCATCAACCTTAACAATACACTAAGCAAGGCTTTCAATCAATGTATTATTGCATGTAAGGATAAAAAATATGATGTTGGGTGCATACATTTACAATGGCATAATGTTGGGAAAGCAAGTGAAAAGCATGTGCATTTGACAATATGGACATATTTCTCTGTGTTTCGACAAGTAACATACCTAAGAAAGAATAAAAAAACACCTGCAATGAAGACTAAAAGAACAAACAAATGGGGTTCCTTGAGAGAGCCAAGTAGCAGTGTGAGGGGTCTCAATTCAAGCAAAGATGGACTCAATTATACAACAGAGACACACAGGGAGTGCCTCTTTCGAATTGGAAGAGGAGACACTCTATGTGACAGGGGCTTCACTCCTAGTCATGAAATTGAGTATTGGTTGGAGCCACGGAGAGGGCGTACACTTTTCCACTTACATGTAAATATATACAAATGTGAACAACATGAGGTGACCATATGCATTTAGGAGGAACGCGAAGTGGTCATTTACATTTACAAGAAACACGTGGCAAGCTAATCCTAGTTATGTGTCAACTTAACAAATATTAAAATTAAAAATAGCCTAAAAGTGCCAGTTATCCTTAGTAGAGTTTCTTGGTTGGGTTTTTTTGAGTTTCAATTATCGAGGCAATAAAATGGCATTTTTTTCAATGACATTTTTCTCATATTAAATTTAATTATGAAATATTAAATTTGTTACTTGATGGAGTAAGGTAAGGGTGTTGGCATGTTACACTAGTTTCGAAGCATTGGTTTATGGGAGTGTGGCATCCTTGTTATTTCACTTTTAAATTCATTATGTATTGGCAACTATTTAATTCTTGGAAAAGTACTTTTCCTTTTAGTTTTTATGTGTATATATTTATCTCTCATGCTTATTCAAAAAATATGAAAGATCTACTATTCATGAGTCCAATTTCTCATTCTAATGGAATGCATTACATGAAATCAAACCTACTTTTACTAATATGACAGGCTAAACATCACTCATGGCTAGAAGCCCGGTTCTAGCTATTGCACTTTGATTTCTCAAAATAGATTTCCAAAGAAATTGTTTGCAAATTGAATGTTGCTTTTCCGCTCATATTTTTTGTTTAAATTTTAAAAGTTTTATTT
>JASDQU010206362.1:7081-19079 GCA_032191745.1 Picea mariana
CTAGAGCCAACTGTAAAACCCCCTCTGAAATCCTCTAATGAATTGAAAAGTATTTCTAAAGTTACTCAGCCTTCCCAAAACTTAGTTGGTGAACTGAAGGAGACCGTTAAGGTGACAAGTAAAAATAAAAAGAAACTAGAAGGGAAGGAGGCACAAGTTCCAGAGCCCATACCTCAATATTCTAGAATAGGAATATGGGTTTTCCAGCAAAAGAAAACCCCATAATTTACAATTCAAGCCCGCAAGATAAAATTCAAGTCAACACAGGAGGAACAGGTGGCCAGGCCTACCCCTATTAGTAAATCTAAGAAAAGAAAATTGTTTGAAGAAACTCCTACCCTTGTCAGCAAGTCTAAGAAAGCCTCACTGCCCATACGCAGGACCACCAGAAGTATGGCCAAATAGGAGACAACTCCAAACATACCTTCTCCTCAAAGAGAATCCATGGATATTCCAAGTTCTCTAGAAAAAGGGAGTGGCTACGGAGCTACCATAAGTGAAACAGAAGGACTGGTAATAATAAGTGAGACAGAAGGGTTGGTGACAGAAACTTTGATGGATTTGAGGAAAGGAAAATAAGCTTGAGAGGTGGTAACTTAGGAAGCACTCACACCGAGTCCAGGAAAGTCCCTGAGCAGATGAAAGATGATAAAAAATGCTCTAAGGAGTCTGAGGAAAGAAAGAGAGGCTCCAGATATGGTGGCCAAGAAAGTACTCACACCAAGCACATACAAGTCCCTGAATGAACAAACATTATTAATAGAAATTGAGAGATTGAAGCAAGAAGTTGAAGAATATAAAATACTGGACAGGCATATCAATGCAAAGAATGTGGAATTGAAAGAGAAGCATGCAGATGTCTCTACCAAACTTAACAAGGTCTTGCAATTGATCCATTACACTAGGGTGATCAAGAAGGAATTGAAGAATGAAGCTTCTAGTGTTAACATATTGCAATTTGAGGAATGACAGAGGAGCGTCCAATTGTGCAGAAAGTTTTTGGGTATCAATTTTTGATAACGTTGCATGAGGACATGCAACATCTTCAGCATGGGGGAAATGTTGAGTCTCTATTTTGACATAGATAATTCCATATATTACCCTATATATAAGCCTTTTTTCCTCTGTTATAAACCTATAATGGACTACTCCCTCCCAAAACACGTGCCTAATAGCTATGTCATGTCCACAAGAGGTAATTGATGATTTAAAGCATGTTTGTTTAACTTTCTTAAATTAATTCAATTGAAAATGTTTTATTTTGTATAGTCCTAATGATTTGATTTATGAGCAGTCTATCTGGCACTACCAGACACCATGTAATACAGTACCAAATCCATTCTAGTACCCAAGACAATTTTAATCCGGTACCAAATCCATTACGGTACCAAGACATGTGCTATTCCGGTACTACCTTCTTTGCTTTATTTCGGTACTAGACTCGTGACTATGTGCAATCCACACCAGAACCTCTATTTCCAGAATGCACCAGTTGGACGAGAATAATGGTGAAGATTTTGAGAAGACAGTTGGATAGAAGTGCCCGAGTAAGTTTTCCAGTTGCAAGATACTCCATCGCGCATGCACTTTGTGTCATGAGGATGGATTCGATTCCTAAAAATTTGATTTAAATCTTAAATGTGAAATCTCTCAAACTGTTTAATGTTTATCCATAGATATTGATAGTATCAGCTTACCTTATATAAGGAATGTTGTATAGATGATAGCAGGGGTATAATAGAGAATGTAAAAAAGTATACTGTAAGAACCAGACAATACTTATCATTGTCATGTACAAAGTAAAAGACTGTTGATCCAATTTACCAGCTGAATTAATACAGAAGATATTTTATGTCAATTCTTGGATGTGAGTGAAAATTTTTAGTCTGTTACTTCCTTAAGAGGTTCCTTGTTGGTTCGGCAAGGGCCCACCGCCCCAACTAAGGTAAACCTCCTTGTATACGTTCTGTGTATTTGTGTGTGTTAGCGTCAGAAGTCACCCCTGGATTGCTTACAAGAGCAGAGCCCAATGCCCATCAGTTTTATGTCACGATTTTTTTAATGGAGTGATTGAATGGGTAAAGACTCGAGAAGATATAGCTTTAACTCAGGAGACTGGGCCTTTTATGTAGAAAGAAAGGGAGGTATTGATCCAACTTCCGTCAGTAAATGATTTAAGGGTGGTAGAAGGAAGACTTGTGAGAAGGATGAGCAACACTGCCTCGAGAAATAGGCCTTCGGAAGCTTGAGGATGAAAAACTTGGAAGCCAAGATCCTCTTGGCCCAGAGCTTCAAGGAGCTGGGGGGTGACTCGACTGAATCCTTCAATTCCAAGTCGTTTCAGCATTGAGAACATCACAAGAAACGATTAGAAACAATGTGACTATTACAGTGATCCAACCTACATCATCCTATAACAGCCACAACTCGACTGGATCCTCCAATTCCAAGTTGTTCTAACACAGTATATAAAGAAATGGAAGGGAAGCTGACATCCATAAAGTAAGAAATCCCAAATGCCTTATACATTAACCAGAGCGACCARCGCTTCATCAAAACTTTACAATCGGGAGCTTAGCTCAACCATCGATCCTTTACAAAATACAAAKACTGAGTCTATATACTCAGAAAATTCACCTAACAAYGGCRTRCTTAGTCACRCAAGGCTTGGTGTCYTTTCAKCCGAATTCAKACCAATATCCTTCGTCARACACCATCTTAACTGCGCATGGCTCCTATAAGGGGAGTAGCTGAGCCATTAAGAGCCAAGTTAGSRTGTGYAGACCTCCTCTGGCTAATYGAGRASTGRGCATGGCCTCTTTGGAAAAAATGGTACACARGACTCTCTCGAGCAGACCGCTGGCCAGGCTCTCCATATCTTGCACTTAATGCATGAAGAGAGATTTCAACCACTCTTTCTTACCTTCATTTACTTCAAAYGAAAACTAGGCTTAAGGTTGGATCAAATGGCACTTGGAGAAYGTGATGAAACTTTCGACGACTAGACTCGACATCCCTGGCCCCTTTTGCACAACTCTTTCTATTTTCCCATGTGACGATGGGCTGTGACCCTGCGTTTATCCTCAAAGGTGCTTTCGGCATTCGCGAATAAGAAGGGGCTGATCCTTGCTTCTTAAAATCGTGATGAGTGAAACGCCAAGATGACTTGAGTTTGCGTTGTGCGTCCCTCTAGATATGACGGTTATGAACAATCTCGACGATGCTGTGGGCCCGGGTCCTGGACACTCCCGGCACCTCGCGCATTGGGAAATGACGAAGCTTCTCTTTGCGCCTTAAAATCACGATGGGCAAAACGGCGAGGACCCTAATCATGCGTCGGGTGTCTCCTGTGGATGGATGACTGAGATTGCTCCACGATATGGCAGGCCTGACTTTGGGCGCTTTCGACGCTTTCAGGGTTCGGGGTTTTGATATGTAGAAAAACATAGAATCCTCACCCCTTGAACTCTCGAATGTCGAGTCNCCATTAAGAGCCAAGTTAGCATGTGTAGACCTCCTCTGGCTAATCGAGGACTGAGCATGGCCTCTTTGGAAAAAATGGTACACAGGACTCTCTCGAGCAGACCGCTGGCCAGGCTCTCCATATCTTGCACTTAATGCATGAAGAGAGATTTCAACCACTCTTTCTTACCTTCATTTACTTCAAACGAAAACTAGGCTTAAGGTTGGATCAAATGGCACTTGGAGAATGTGATGAAACTTTCGACGACTAGACTCGACATCCCTGGCCCCTTTTGCACAACTCTTTCTATTTTCCCATGTGACGATGGGCTGTGACCCTGCGTTTATCCTCAAAGGCGCTTTCGGCATTCGCGAATAAGAAGGGGCTGATCCTTGCTTCTTAAAATCATGATGAGTGAAACGCCAAGATGACTTGAGTTGGCGTTGCGCGTCCCTCTAGATATGACGGTTATGAACAATCTCGACGATGCTGTGGGCCCGGGTCCTGGACACTCCCGGCACCTCGCGCATTGGGAAATGACGAAGCTGCTCTTTGCGCCTTAAAATCGCGATGGGAAAAACGGCGAGGACCCTAATCATGCGTTGGGTGTCTCCTGTGGATGGACGACTGAGATTGCTCCACGATATGGCAGGCCTGACTTTGGGCGCTTTCGACGCTTTCAGGGTTCGGGGTTTTGATATGTAGAAAAACATAGAATCCTCACCCCTTGAACTCTCGAATGTCGAGTCACCGACGCGCCTAGATCTCGCGCCACCCATCTTTTGTATGGACGACTGCTATCTTTCCTGCATGCTTTATAGGTATTAACCATCACACCTAATCTTGGCGCAACTCTACCACCAACAATTTCCCCCCGACCATTGATCTGCTCATATGGACGGATCCGGACCGTTGACACAATAATTTTGCCCGCTCGCTTGATTTTAAGTCCGAAAAGGACTTCTTCTATGTGCCGCGCTTGGGTGCTCCTCGTTCAGCCTACAGACCTGGATATCCCGATGCCAAAGACAAGTAATGTTGCTAACATTAGGCTTCATGGGGGATAGATTCGTCCCTATGATGCTCTAAGGACTCATTTTGCAGTTTCAGTGCCTTGCTGTTGGGATATGATGTTAGGCTCAAAACATTTCGCTGCTGAAAATACAAGCTAAAAAATAAAAGCAACAAAATAAAGATACATGCTCAAAGGAGCTTATTTATATACAATCCTAAACTAATAAAACACTTTACATGGGGCTAGGTGAAAGCAAATTTCCACCATAGCCATTCAAGCAACTTTCTGGATAGAAGCTCCTTCCTTCTGTCAATGATCATCAGCAGATGGTGTAACCATGACAGCAGAATGGTTACATTATTCAACTCCTCCTTACAGGCTGGAGTTGAGATGAAATAGGGCAGCTCCAAGGCATAGAGGAAATGCCACTCCATGTACTCGCTGACAGGATCATAGAATGAGTGGAAAATTTCCGAAAATTGGCGATAGGCAGCCTCCTCTGCTACACAGCTGTTCTCATGTGGATGAATATCTCTGACAAGAATAGGTGAGTGGACAACTATCGTAGTCTCACTGATCTCAGGTGGTGGCTTCTCGCTGACTGGCTCTGGATAGAAAAAGAAATGCGCGCTCAGTCGTTCCTCTGGTTCCTCCTCCTCTTTTCTGTGCACTCCCCCATCTTGTGAAATGGGAACGGTCTCCCAATCCTTCTCTTCAATCCCAAATGTAAATACATCATGGGAAATCTCATGAAGGAAGAAAGAGAAATCCTCTTCCACAATGGCTTCTTCGTTTAAATCTGAGACAGCAGGCTCATCGGGGGCAGATGCTAACACATCCAAGAAATATTCAATAATCTCTTCAAAAGAGCTACTTAGATCATCTGCCTCGAAGAATGGAAAATCCTCTTCGCTGTCTTCAGATTCCAATTTTGCACATTGGGGAGTGGGGAATATCGCCTGCTCCACTAGTTCACTCAGGTCATCTTCTTCCTCCCAGGCTGGAAAATCCTCTGCACAGTCTTCATATTTCAACCTTTCTAATTCAACAGAGAGATACTTCACCAGTTCCCTCAGCTCAACCAAGGTGTCTTCTTCCTCTCTGGGATCTTCATCACTTCCATAACACTCCTCTGATGCAGATGAATGGGGAGGAGAAAGGAATGATTTCTAATCCAGATTGTTAGGATTATCCTCACAGCCTATGTCAGAAATAGCTTCATTTTGTACAGAGTTGTAGTATCCCTCACCACAGTTATGACAAATTAATTCGGAGGGATAAAACTCCTGACAATAGGCGATGAAAGCTGCATGAAACTCTGAGAGTGAAGAAATGCTAGCAGGGGGTAAAGAATGATACCATTTACGTGCATCCCCTGCTAACGAGAACACAAACATCTTAAGTAATACATCCTCATGATGTATCTCCCACTGATGCATGAGTTCATGAAACTCACTGAGGTGTTGAGCAGGGTTGTCCTCTTCACATTTTCCAAATATGGGCAAATAATCGTCCCATTCATTCAGAGAGGGGGCAACATTAGGAAAACCAGGAATAGCAGAAAAATTAAAAGGAGCAAACCTGCGAGCAAGGATTTTCTCCATATCGAACAAGTCGAGTTGCCAATCGATCCTTGAATCATGGAGTCGCCAGATGAAAGATGCACAACTTCGAATGTGTCTGGTCCTTGTTCACCATCAAAGGCCAGATCCTAACATTGTTTTTACCCCAGGAAGCTTCTCAGGCTGAGAAAGCAGCTGCTGAAACCTTCTCAAGAAAGCTCCTTAGGGTCAGCTTTCAGGTGTGCTAACAGTAGCCACAGCTGAAACAGTGATGTGGAAACCTTGGAGTCACCAAAGTGGAGTCACCAGGTGCATAGTAGCAATCTTGAAGGGCTCTAATGTCTGATGCACCTTCAGAATCAGAGGCTCAATGTCGTTCTGCCCAGGGAAAATCTTCAACTTTGTCCCCGACAACGGTGCCAGAAATGATAGCGTCAGAAGTCACCCCTGGATTGCTTGCAGGAGCAGAGCCCAACGCCCATCAGTTTTATGTCACGAATTATTTAATGGGGTGATCGAATGGGTAAAGACTCGAGAAGATATATCTTTAACTCAGGAGATTGGGCCTGGTATGTAGAAAGCAAGGGAGGTCTTGATCCAACTTCTGTCAATAAATGATTTAAGGGTGGTAGAAGGAAGACTTGTGAGAAGGGCAAGCAAGACTGCCTTGGGAAACAGGCCTTCGAAAGCTTGAGGATGAAAAACTCAAAAGCCAAGATCCTCTTGGCCCAGAGATTCAAGGAGTTGGGGGCTGACTCGACTGAATCCTTCAATTCCAAGTCGTTTCAGCGCTAAAAACATCACAAGAACTGATTAGAAACAATGTGACTATTGCAGTGATCCAACCTACATCATCCTATAATAGCCACAACTCGACTGGATCCTCCAATTCTGAGTTGTTCTAACACAGTATACAAAGAAATGGAAGGGCAGCTGACATCCATAAAGTAAGAAATCTCAAATGCTTTATACATTAACTAGAGCGACCAACGCTTCATCAAAACTTTACAATCGGGAGCTTAGCTCAACCATCGATCCTTTACAAAATACAAAGACTGAGTCTATATACTCAGAAAATTCACCTAACAACGGCGTACTTAGTCACGCAAGGCTTGGTGTCCTTTCAGTCGAATTCAGACCAATATCCTTCGTCAGACACCATCTTAACTGCGCATGGCTCCTATAAGGGGAGTAGTTGAGCCATTAAGAGCCAAGTTAGGGTGTGCAGACCTCCTCTGTCTAATTGAAAAGTGGGCATGGCCTCTTTGGAAAAAATGGTACACAAGACTCTCTCGAGAAGACTGCTGGCCAGGCTCTCCATATCTTGCACTTAATGCGTGAAGAGAGGTTTCAACCACTATTTCTTACCTTCATTTACTTCAAGAGAAAACTAGGCTTGAGGTCAGATCAAATGGCACCTGGAGAATGCGATGAACCTTTCGGCGACTGGACTCGACAACCCTGGCCCCTTTTGCACAACTCTTTCTAATTTCCCATGTGATGATGGGTTGTGACCCTGTGTTTATCCTCAAAGGCTCTTTTGACATTCATGAATAAGAAAGGGATGATCCTTTATTCTTAAAATTGTGATAAGAGAAATTCCTAGATGGCTTGAGTTGGCACCGTGCATCCCTCTAGATTTGACGGTTATGAACAATCCTGACGATGTTGTGGGCCCGGGTCCTAGACACTCCCGGAACCTCGTGCATCGAAAGATGATGGAACTGCTCTTTGGGCCTTAAAATCACAATGGGTGAAATGGTGAGGACCCTAATCACGTGTCGAGTGTCTCCTGTGGATGGATGGATGAGATTGCTCTGCGATATCGCGGGCACGACTTTGGGCGCTTTCGGCGCTTTCGAGGTTTGGGGTTTTGAGATGTAGAACAACATAGAATCCTCACCCCTTGAACTCCTGAATGCCGAATCGTTGACGTGACTAGATCTCACGCCACACATCTTTTAGATGGATGGCTGCTATCTTTCCTGCATGCAGTATAAGTGCTATCCATCGCGCCTAATCTTGGCGCAACTCTGCCACCAGCGATTTCCCACCGACCATTGATCTGCTCATATGGATGGATCCGGATCATTGACACCATAATTTTGCCCGCTCCCTTGATTTTAAGTCCAAAAAGGACTTCTTCTATGTGCCGTGCTTGGGCGCTCCTCATGCAACCTGCAGACCTGGATAGCCCGATGCTGAAGACAAGTAATGTTGCTAACAATGTGGATAGTTTATAGTAGTGTGTGTGTGATTGGTCTTTACTTCATTTTTAGGATTGAGAATTGAGTTAATCATTTTGGATTGGTGTGAATAAGAAAGTGTTAGATCAAGTAGACATTTCATTCTCAGATGTTGAAGGTAGCTATTTCATAGTTTGAAGTGTGGGACTGATATTTTGAGTTTATGACTGTAGTAGAACTAGTATCACAAGGGACCAAGAAACATTATATTTCATCTTCATGCTCTGTAATAAAGTATTTCAGTTATACTGAACTTCCCTTGTGCTGGTTTGATTGAATTACATGAGGTTGAAGTTGTATTTTGTTTCGAGAATGTTTGGAATTGATTGTTTTAATTGCTACAGAAGACAAGCTTCTTAAAGTTCATCTTTTCAGTTCAAGCGCCTGAAATGAATAGACTTGTTTCTCTAGGACAACATCTCTTTGATTGAATTTTTGTTTAAGTTTCATTATTAGTTTTATCTTCTAGGTTTAGAGAATACTTTGAGGTATTTATAAATCTTAGAAACATGATTTTTATGTTATTAATTATTTCCTATTTGCAATAGACTTAGGTAGGTTACTTGTTCTCAGCACATACAGTGTAACGAATCTTTTGATTACGAATCCCAGATTGACATTTAAATGAGTGTGATATATACATTGAACATATTTATGCACCAACACCACAGAAAGTTTTTTCTTATATGTCTTTAAGAATTACATTCATTGGAAGCACCAACTTCCTTTGTTTTCCAGTTGCAACTGGAAGGTGGCTCCAACCCCCTAGTTTCTCAAGCTACAACCTAAAGGAACCTCCAACTCCCCAATTCTCTGGATACAACCAGAAGGAGGATACAACCCCCTATGTTCTTTGGATATAGCCGAAAGGTGGATACAACCACCTATCCTTTCCCCATACAATCACCCTGACGTAGAAGTAGAATAATGGAACCACTGTCACACTATCACTGTGAGATATATTGCTATAAACCTGTACCAATCAACCTACACCAAACAGCCTGTACCAATAACCTTAACCATGCATCAACTTGTACCTCAACCTGTAATCCACCTGTACCATAAACAAGTGCATCAACCATGCACCAACTTGTACCAAACAACCTATAGTCAACCAGTACCATAAAAAAGTGCATTAACCATGCACCAACTTGTACCATGAACAAGTTCATCAAGCATGTACCTCAACCTATACCATGAACAATTGCATCAACCATGCACCAAATTTGTACAAATAACATGTCCAAACAACCTATCACAACAACCTCTCTCATCAATCTTATCAACCAAATCAAATCTACTCACCAAGATCAATCACCAAGACAACTCTCAAAGATGTGCACGAACCAAGCATAACACAACAACTCATAATCATCACCAAGATCAATATATGCTTCTAATAATATACCATTACAAGTATGCTACATCATCCATAAACCATGTGTCAACAATAATACTAGCAAGTGCATCCAACCATGTACCAAGTATGTACCAATCATGTGTCAAATACTCATCAACTATGAGTCATCAATATGTACAAACATCATCAAATATACACCTCATGTATGTGTCAACTCATCAAATATTTGTCTCAACCATGTACCCAACATGTACCTTAACCAAAATCCCTCATCCATTTCATCATACAAATATGATTTGTAAATATTTAATAGACCTGGTGTATATGACCACATACCTATAAACCTTCCTTAACTTTCACAACAAGAGATTAGCATTTTCATCAAACTTTTATTTAGTCTCACATGACTAGTTTGGGATTAGTCAACAACCCTAACTTGAAATAATCATAACTATGTACCTATAATGAATAAAGATATGAAAATAGTACACAATGTTATTCAATTTGTTTTATTCAATTCCTCCATGTGTCACTACTTGGAACCTCTCAAAAAAAGAGTTATAGCAAAAATGGCATAGCTTGTTGAATTCTTGCTTATTCTAGAGAGTGACCTTGTAGAGCATGCCCCCACACAATATTTGTTGAATGGATATGAAAATGTTAGACAGGATACTAAATATTGTATTATAACCAATGCATCTAGTCTTTCTAAATTTGGATATGTTACGAATAAGTTATGACATTTTTACCCGAAACACCTATTTTAGATTAGTTTCAGGACTAGCCACAAACCCTATTTTCCATGGAGTGTAACTCCAAAAATACAATGACCCACAAGGTGAAAGTTTTACCACAGATACGTGGATAGGTTTGATCAATGGAATATCAATTTCACTTTATGAATCATTATAGAAAAAAAGTTATTGAAAAAATGGTGAGATGACCTGTAAATAACATACCTTAGAAAGAATCATCAAAAGAATTTATCCTCCTTTGAATCCCCGCCTTCTTTTCTTCACCTTCACTCAGAAATTAGGCTTAGATATCCTTTGGTTACCTCATTCACCTATATATATTCAATATTATCAAGTGTGATGTAAAATGAGAGAGCCTTTCCTCTTATTTATACTCTCCAAGTAGCTTCCTTAGAAGCATCTTCTAGGTCACTTTGCCCACTTTCATTATTTTAGGGTTAATCCACTTTTAATTTCTCCATTAAATTTATTATTTAAATAGTTTTTTTTTTATTCAATTTTAATTATAGTACAGTCATCACTTCACTTTATTATTTAACTTCTAAAATCTCTTAAACCACTTTGACTACTTTGACCTTGTGGGGCTTCTAGATGACATATGAGGGTCCTTCAACTTTGTAAGGCCATAACTCTCAAACCATGATGAGTTATGTGGCATTCCACATACCACCAGAAATGAAATGACATGTAATATCCATATATAATATTCATACCTGCAAATATATCAAAACTCATACCATTATACATCAAACAAACTTGGGTCCATTAACCAAACCTGGGTTCTCCAACTTCACATGGCCATAACTCTGTAACCGTGAGGAGTTGTGTGATGTTCCACATACCACCAGAAATGACATGACATGTAATAACCATCTAGAATAGTATTACCTTCAAATATATTAAAACACATACCATTAAACATCAAACAAACATGGGTCCATTGCCCAAACCTTTGTGCTACCATAATTTGCTACTGGACTTTCTCCAAGGGTTGACATCAATATACAATATCACTCTCCAATGGTTGAAATCAATGACAACCAACAATCCATACCAACTATCCACAAACCTAAGCCAATTGTCTGACAATATCCCCCTTTGGAATTGATGGCAACACTTAGTCATGATAACATTCATGCTTATACTCCTCATCAATGTTTCTATCTCTCCCCCTTTGACATCAATGGAAAAGGGTATTTCCCTTGGGGGTTTCTCCCCCTGACTGAAATCTCCTTGGGATGCTCCCCATGTCTACATGCCTTTTTTATCTCTCTCCAAGCATTTATATCCCACATATGATAAATATATCCCCCTTTGTTATTAATGGAAAAGGTATCTTTCCATCCAGCGATGCTAAACTGTCCTTGGGGATACCCCCCCTAACTGAGATCTTCCTGAAACTGATCTCCCAACCTGGAATTTCATCTTTATGGTGATGCCTCATGTAAATCTAAGACATATAAGATAAGAAGTCAAAATAATTCATTTTTGAGTAGAAATTACTATGCGTCTCTGGAGAAGATACTCAAGGGATTCCCGTGGAAGTGGTTTTGTAAATATGTATGCCACTTGTTCTTTTGTGCCCACACATTCAACC
>JASDQU010206363.1:54919-70771 GCA_032191745.1 Picea mariana
CACCATGATGTGTGTGGATGGGTATTCTCCCAAATTTCCGTCGAATTTTGGAATGTCTGAAGGTAGCTTCGCAGACATTACCGGCCATGAAGGGTCGTGGGAAATAGGGTCATTCATCAACCATGACAAATCAGGTATTTTAATGTTTCTAGGAAAGGAAACAACAAAAATGAATACTGGGAGGGAGACATAGTCTATGTTGTCCCCAATGTTTTTTCTACTGGAGGGATGAGGTTTTCCTATAGAGTGAGTTCCCCTAGGGATGGTGGCACTTCCAGGAGCATGGCTTCTCCTAAGACCAAACATGCTCCCGAGGGGATTTCCCCTAAGGATATGTGTAGACCCTCCATGAAAAACATTCCCAAAACTAGGCCTAGGGAAGAACCCCTTGGAACCTAAGGTATTAACAAAGGAAAAGCCTCCCCATGTGGAATTTTTTCCCCAAGGGACACGCCCCTAGGGAAAGGTGTTCTAACCCATGGAAAGTTAAAACCCCTAGACACATTACTGCCCCCAACCTGACTAGGGAAAACCAGAAAACCACTAGGAATGTTCCATATGAAAGGTAAACTAACCCCCGACGATGCCAGGCTACTCATAGGAATGGTGGAGGTAGAAGGAGTTATGTTTCCCATGCTAAAACAAAGGCTCATCCCCCCACCAGAAAAATATCCATACATGGGAATCAAGATGGAAGGGATGGGCATAGTAACATTAGGTATACTAATGGATGGAAAGGAATTTACGGCAGATGTCCCCTAGATCGAGGGACCTGTAGAAAAAGGGATAGACGGTGTAGGTCCAATGGTGTTAAGGGAAGGTAAGGTAGACATCACAGGAATTCCCCCAGTCCCTCTTGAATATGGGATCGATGGCTCATCTACGTTGGATGAAACACTTGGTCCTAACAATGTGGGAGGATTGATAAAAAAATAAAAAGGCTCACTAAAAATCTCTCTTACTTGGAAAAGTATGGGTGTGTTTGGCTCAATCAAAGGAGGGTTAAAATTAGGTGGAGGACATTCGTCCACCACTTCTAGTTCACCCAAACTAGTCTCATCAAACCAAAGTTGAAGCCCTTGGAATTCACGGTCACATATCTTATGCCCCTTTGAGAGGTGGTTTCACCTCCATGATTGGCTCAAGTCCTTGTAACTGACGGGACCGATGTGGTGATTTAGCCACAGTGAAAATATTATGTGAAAACCAAAACAAAATTCACCCTAAGGTCGATCTAGATTTTGAACCAAAGATTACACCCCTACTAAATCTAAGCAAACAACAAGCAAATGAATGGCTCAGGGGCCTTCCGAAAACTAACCCTATGGGGGAGATGAAGTCCTCACAAGATTGGCTAGTGAAGGTATGAGGAACAATTATGATGATCTACGTGAAACAATCCTGACCGTTCCAAGCACCCTCTATTAAGGTGGACACCCTCCGATGGAACTAAAATAATGAATGAACATCTTCCCCATGTACTATAAGCACGTCTCACTTGCAGTCACCTATGTAGCTCCCTAGAAAAGGTCACTAAGGCTATCACTTCACAATCGATGACCGAGTGAATAGTCATAGGTCTGATTGCACGTAATGGGAGGGTAACAAATCATAAAGCTCTGAGGTAATTACACCAACAAAACCCCCATATACATAGCAATCAAAGTGATACCGCAAACACCAAAACAAGAAGAGAGGGGTAATATACCTACTTGTCCCAATGTGAGTTTGTGCTTGACTCCTATGTTAGAGGAGCTTCCCAACACACTAGTTGAAAGAAAGGATTTATCACTCTTTAATGCCTCCTAAGTTTCATTTTAGTGGCCTTGGATAGTTCACTCTCCAATCCTATTCCAAGGCCCTAAGCCTATCTAATGTTGGTTTACTAAAAAAGAAAAATGTCTAATGAATTTTGAATTACGAAATTCTTTTTAATGTTTGTTGTTTATTTCAAAGGGAGATGGATGAAACTTTGGTAATGTTATGACTCTTGACCCAACCAAGAAAATGCAAGAATGACAATGCAATTCGTACACTTTGATGAAATCTATGTATGGGAGGGAGAGAGACGTTTTCCTTTTCCTTGCAAAATTTAGAAACACAACCTCACACACCAAGCAACCTTACAAACAATTCAGACCCAATATTTTCCAAAATGGAAGCCAAACACTCTCACAATGCACTATGATTCTAATGCTTCAAAATCACACAAGCTTAAAAATAAATTTTATTTTTGTTCTTTTTCCAAACATAATGCAAAAAAAATCTTAGACTAATCAAGAATCTAAATGCACATGGAAAACAACAAACAACAAGCAGATGGCTATAGGAAATTGGAAATGATGCTAAACAACCCACTTCAATGTCACTACAAAGATCTCACCCAAAAATCACTTTAAAGGCTAGATATAGTAATGAATAACACTTACAAAAGGGAAAACTAATGCAATATGTATCACACACTACTAGATTTGTTCAGATTTGTTGGGTTCACTACCCAACTTAACATGATCACCAGACAACAAAGAGGCATATTCAAGCAATCCAAAATCAATCACATAATCACACCCCAAACAACAAATGAAGATAAATTAGGTGATCGGACAACTCAAACAGAGGTAAATATTTCACAAAAAAGACCCATAGAGACCTATGGGACCAGATAGATTATATATTATCTCAAAAGTTTGGAATTTCTGCAATTTCCCCAATTTATTGGGATCATCGTGTGACACATGTGGTTCAACAAGTGACTATAGTCGCTTGACCCTTATATTGTAGCAAGAGACTATGCAAAAAAAAATTAAAAACAATATTATCTAGATTTGTTAGATTTGTATCATATCTACCAGATCTAAGAGATCTAGACCTCTAAAAGAATACAAGAAAGATAAAATGAATCAAAAATAGAAAAAAGAGGGTATTCAGGCAATGGATTCTAGAGAAGAATCAAAATACCATTCCCTAGCAGAGTCGCCATTTCTTTTATGGGATAAATCTTACAGGATAGATGGCAAGATCTCCCTAGGATCTGCCTATTGATCCTAGATAGAAAGAAGGCTAGATTCATATGGTTTTCCTAGACTCAAGCAGATAGATTCATAATTAACCTAAGGAGTGGTAGAGATAGAGTACCTTAATCTGTAGGTTGTCTTTCGTATATCCTGCCCGATGCAAATATAAATTTCTAGCTCCAATCTCCGCAAAATGCTTCCTTCACACAAAAGAAAAACAATTCCTTTCCACCTCTCTACTTGGCGTTAGAATCCTAGATCTACTTGTATATAATCAGATCTATCAATCACAAGATCAGATCCAATTATTTGCAAATGGAATACAAACATATTCAAGGGGAAAACCAATGATTTATTCATTAACATGAAGAAATTACATCTATTCATACCTTGAATGTTGATGCTTCCTCCTTTGGAGCCTTTCTCTTTGTTTTTCCTCGGTTCCTTGATCAGGCTAGGAAATCTGATTTCTACATGTTGTGAATAGGAAAATCCCCTCTGCAAATGGACAACATAACTCTGCAAAAATGAATCTCTTCCCTAAGCTCAAGATTAACCTTCATTATATAGATCCTTGGAAGAGGCTTGGTAGAGCTTCTAGATCTTCTAGAACCCAATAGAAAATCAAACGATGTAAATTCCTAGGCTCATGACACGAAGATACAACTCACCCATTGATTAATAAGGTTTGAAAGATAGTTGCTTGTTAAACCACTGATGTCCAACTACTATAGTCGCATGATGTCCCCTATGTGTCCCACGATGACCCTCAAAAAGGCCCTAAATATTAAGCAAGAGATGTGTTTGGGATATCACCTTCTATTGGATTCCCTTCTATCCTGTAGGGTGGAAATTAAGGCTATAACACTCACCTAGTGATATCCTAATCTCAATTCTATCTTTGAAAATATATTTGCTCCTCTTAGTTGATCAAAGAGGTCATCAATTCTGGGTAGAGGGTATTTATTCTTCACAATGGATTTATTCAGTTGTCTAAAATCAATACACATCCTTAACGTTCTAACCTTATTTTTAACAAAGAGTATTGGTGGTCCCCAAGGTAAAACACTTGGACATATGTACCCCTTCAACAATTCTTCCAGCTGCATTTGTAATTCTTTTAATTCTGGTGTACTCATTCTATAAGGATTTTTTGACACTGGAGCATTTTCTGTTACTAAATCAATAGAGAAATATATATCCCTCTTTGGTGGTAATCCTAGTATTTCTTGGAATATGTCCTCAAACCCTTAAAATATTGAATAATCTTCAAGGATTTTCCCTTTCGTATTTTTTAGCTCCTCCACATGAGTTGCATATAATTGACATCATTTCTTAAAACATCTCTTCATCTGTAAGGCTGAAATCTTCGTGATAGAAATGGGTCTTGGAATTCCTTTCACAATGCTTTATTTTCCTTCTTCATCAAAACATGTAAATATCTTGTTATGAAAATCGAGGGAAACATGAAGATTGCCCAACTAATCCATTCCAATTAGGATATCACAAGATACTAACGGTATGATATTCATATCAACATTAGTATTCACTCCTTTCAGATTTATTGGACAATATTTCACAGTCTCATTGATCATTCTTTTGGTTCCAGTAGATAGTTGAGCCAAACTTGAATTTTCATGCTTACTCTTCTTCAAATGAAATCTGACCACTACTTTAGGATCAATGTAACTATGGATTGCTCCTGAATCAATCAAAATAGAAACAAGATGATTTATGATCTTACCTTCCACCTCAATCATATGGGATTGGTGTTCTACTTGTTGATCTTCCAAGGCTGCATATATTCTTGAAATATTTTTTCCCGTGTCTTCTATTGTGGTATCCTCTTGGATGTTGTGCAATGTACTCATCTTGTCTTCTCCGTGAGGGAAATCCTTATACATGTGATATTCTTTGCATCCCCAACATCTGATTGGTTGTCTTCCCTTTTTTACCAAGGAGTCTTCCCTCTTGAATTCATTCTTAGTAAGATGATCTTGATGATTTGTATTAGGACCGTTTTTATTGAAATGAGGTTTGAATCCTTTCCTTCTTTGAGCATATTTATTTTTCTTCTCATACTTCCAAGATTTTTGCAAATATTTCCTGTCCATGCCTTGCTCATACAAGTACTTAGCCTTTCTAATGGTCTCTGTCAAAATTATGGGCTCATCATATTGAATCTTATCTTTATAAAATTATGGAAGTCCACCCAGAAACATCTGTATCTTCACCTTTTCATCCTTGATAAACCCCACATACTTCAACAATTCTAAGAACTTATTTTCACATTCTCCCATGGTCATGCTCCCTAACTTGAGTTCAAATAACTCTTACATCTTCTTGTCATAGTAGTTCTCTAAAATATACTCCTAAAAATATTTCTTGAATTGCTTCCAAGTAATCCTACTCTCATTAATGTACTCTAACTTGATTCAACTGATCCCACCACATAGCAACTTCCCCATGCAAATGGTATGTGGCAATCCCGACATCTAGGTTAGATGAGTAGTTGTGCAACTGAAAATACTTACTGATTCCTAGCAACCAGGATTCAACATTATCTTCTCTTTCTCTTTCACCGTCAAAGGATGGTGGCTTCATCTTCCTAAGCTCTCATTGCAAATTGTCCAACTCATTTCTTATTCTTTGATGCCTAATAGGAGACACTTCCAGAGTGCTCCTTCAATCTTCAGATGCATAAAACTTCCTTGTTGAGTAAGAAAGTGAGTGATGTCTATGACTTCTACTAGCACTTCTTGAGTGACTAGGTTTTCTGTAGTTATCTATTCTTTCACAATGTCTAACTTATTCCTCATGTCTTGAGCTTGATCCATTATTTGTTTGTCTTTGCAATTGATTTAAACTTTGCATCTTTTAAGAATTTATTTGATAATGCTCCAATTGTGATCTCATTATCCTTTCGTTGTCAGTTATATAAGTTGTACTTCCATTCTCATACTTTTCATAGTCTCTACCAATTCCGCTAGTTCCACTCTGCTCCTATGTCTATTAGATGTTGTCTCATCATTACCCACACTGATATTTTGGCATTTGGATTCTCTATCATGAATGTAGGCTCTCTATGTATCATCCATTACTTTGATATGTAATCACAGGATTGAATTGATATTCTTATACCTCTAATTATGAAAAATGTGCAAGCAACCATTTATGTTAGAATTATAGATATTATAAAAATTTGTCAATTGATGCTACAAGTGCTTCTTCTTCTCAATTCATGAAGAATTATATCAAAATTCTTCAAATTCTATTCAGGGCTATTATCCTCTAAATCAACTTTTCAATGACTGTCTTTGTGCCTTAACATGATATTTGAGCTTAAAGTTATGACTTCCTGAAAAAATCACTTTCACCCCATTTTTGCATTTTCTCCACTGGTGCAATTTCACTGGAAAACCAACTTCTCTCAAGTGCAGAAGAAAAAAAATAAAGAACCAAGAAAATTTTGGTATTGTCCAATGACAATACTTATAATGGTGAGCACACAAAAACCTTCATATTCTCCATCTGTTTCTTCAGTAATATTCTACAACAATATGGAATCTACAACTTTGTCATTTTTTCACTTTTTTTCGAGATTTAATTTTTTATCAAAACTGGTTATCTCTCAATCCATGAAATTCTGAAAAAACTCCACTAAACAAAAGTTGTCTTTCCGAATGAGTATTCATAATGTTTAATAAATAAAATTTTCCAGTTTTTTGATCTGGGAACACTTTTCCTCCTTTGAAAAATCCAAAAATCCTCAAAAAGTGGCCTCGAATAGTGGATTTTGGCCTATTTCAGCATTCTCCTTCCAAACCCCTTGGATTTTATTCAATTCCTTCATGGGTTATTTCCATGTCTTCTTTCTAAACTCTTTCCAAGAATTTCAGTTTAATCTAGAACTGTCACTGGACTAGACCCAGATCTTTAAAAACCACTATTTTGCAATTTCTGACAAATCCAAGCAGAAATGGATAGTGGCCCTCCCTGAAAATATTTTAGCGCTCCTCACTACGGACAAAACCCAAAAGTTTCATCTCAATCTGACTTAATATGCTCCAATTATGACCAAAATAAGAAAATGGCTCCATACTTGTTTTTTCTTTTAACATTTTTTTTTAACTGTAGGATAATTTTGCCTATGTGGAAATCTGTTGATGTGGCTATTGTTGTGGCACCACGAGTTCACATGTCACTATGATGGGATTCCATGTCACCCTCTCTGGCCACCCTATCCTGCCCTGTCATCTTTTGTCACCACCTTCTCTCTCTCCTTACCTTACACTATATAAACAATAAAATATTATTAATATAGGACACCACCCATAGTGGCTACCACAATGGCCCATTCCACCGACAAGTCCCATATTCACTGCCCAACCTCTACCTATTGCACCCTTATTAGCCACGGGGATGGACAGGTCCCATCTCACACCTTACCTCCAGTGCGCAACCCGTCCCCACCCCAGATATAATAGCTAAGATCGGGGGATGATCAATGATCCAAAACATACTTCGCATCATGAACATGCACACAAGTTAACAACCCTCCGCAATGCAATAATGGTTTCTCCCACGCTATGTGGCGTCCTCCCATCGGCTTTGCATCGCAAATAACGTTTTGAAAAACCACCTTGCTACCATGCAATACCGATTATGGTATCACTCAATACAACCTCACCTATGCGGCACCCACGTTACCTCCAAGCCCACCACCATGCACTACAAATCTGCCACCGTGGACCTTCCACTTGACACCCTTTAGTTAGCTACGACAACTTGTATGCTCCCTGATCCAACGGTTAAAATGATTGAGAGATCTATAGTTGTGGTTCATTTTGCATGATGAAGTTGTCAGGAGGTTAACAACACCTCACGATGCGATACCACTTACCACTCGATGATACGTGGCACCACTCCCTTGGCATGCGATACCACCAACGATTTTGGTCAATACTAAGGTCCATCACCTCACAACGATGTCCTGCCACCTCACCACCAGACCTGCCATCGTGCTACTGGTCACCACCATGGACATGCCATCGTGGCAGTCTACATCATCACTGTCATGTGGCCTCCACATCACCATTGAAGTCATGTATGGAAAATCCCCAAATTTCCCAAAATTCATAATTTTCCTAATTTTCAAGAATGCCTTATTTCAAAATTTTTATCAAGGCCGCCATGGAATTTTGCAATTAAGCTTCTTTTGGATAATTTCAATTCTACTAATGACTAATTGTTTCCAGAAATTACTTCTGGATCAGCCTCTACACAAAAATGACTTGCAAATCAACCCATACAGCCCAAGCATTGTAACCAACGCTCTAATACCAATCTGTGATGTAACCAAACCACCAGTTCAAACCACATTACTGTGGAAAAAATTTGATACTGATCTGTAACGTACCCATTGATCAGTGTACCTCTAAATTCGCCTTCTTGGGAAAATTAAATTTTCTATTACCAATATTTAATTAATCAAGAAACATGAAATCAATGCATGTGATTAATAAGAACATGTTAAACCCTAAAGGAAATGACCAACATGTCACGCACAACAATAACAATAAGCATGTACAATATAAATACTTCTCAAAGATAATAAATACACAACGTTATATAAATTACATAGAAAACATAGAGAGCACCTATCTTTTCAATTAACCATTCACCAATTGGATGCAAATGCCAGACATTCCACCCAACCACAAACATTGTTATTCCAAATCTTAACATCAAGTCACCCTCGAGCCAAGGATATGAATACACAAGGATGGGTCATAGGCCGACTTTAACACACACAAGCAACTATCAATCTCTCACAGTTTTCCCAACCACACAACAATCATAGTTTACCATATCTCTTCCCCTTCATCCTGCACAACCCAAAGAAATGAACATCTTTCTCTACAATGCAATCCCTCAGGTGGTTCCACTTCTTTTTCAAGGCTCTATTGCTACTAATCAATAAATCTCAATAATGGAAACTCCAAGGATTTTTAGTAGTGGATAGTTCTTTCACAACTAACATCATACTCATGCACACAAGCATCCATTCTTTTATGGAATAATCAACAATTACTTACAACCAACAAGCAATGGCTCTTCTCCTTCCATAATTTATTTCACATGTCCAAACCAAGAGAAATAATGCATGAGGAACCAAAAATGAAATGAGGAACCCCCAACAACCAAAAATGGGGTTTATATAATTACATGCAATAAAGCACCACATGGTCTTCCCCAAGAAGTTCATGTAATCACTTTTCCTCAACTAAAACCAAGTTGGGTGAATAAAATAATAATAATAAGGTTTAGCCCATTTATCCCCCTCTCTCGTGGAATCATATCCCCCTATCTCTGTCATTGTCCATCTAAAAGCCAACGATGTATTTTATTAATAATATTCAAAACATTACATTTCTAGGCACTCCGACCTTTCAACTTTATAGGCACTCTGACCTTTCATGAATAAAAAAAAATACATTATTAATACAGGGACTCAAAACTGGGGTATTACACCAACATTATTTTTTATGATAGATTTTTGTTTCCACTATTTGATAAAATGGTGTATTTCAAAGAACTAGCTACAACAAATGAGGCTACCGCTTGAAAGAAATGCGCAAAGAAAAGGATACAAATATTGTTGAATGCTTGAAGCAAATTGGAGGGGTACAAAAAAAGTTGTGGATCATAATAAAAAATAAAATAGTATCATAAAAAACAAGGAGGATATTATTACAAATTTATTTAGATAAGTAGCTAGAATTCAAGTTGAATTCAAGAAGGAAATTGAGGCAATGTATGCAAGTTTTCAAGATGCAAATAATAAAGCTAACGAAAAAATTAGCAGTCTTGAACAATAGTTCAATAGTTGGAAAGTAGCCTAAAGATTTTGAATATACCTTCATTAAACACTATAGTTGGCTTGGTGATCAATTTGTGAAGAATTTGAAGGGGAAAGAAAAATCAATTTAAAATTCAAAGCTTGAGATTCAAAATAAATTGAAAGAGAACAAAGACGCACATGAAAAGCAAATTGTAGAATTTAATACAAGAGTGAGAAAATTGAAGAAAACCATTGATGAGCAAGTAGAAAATGTTGAGATGTAATAAGTTGGTAAGGATCATTGTAATGCTTGAGGATAAAGCAATTCGGGAAGAAGAAGAATATGACAGTGAAGAAGGTTGTAATGGTCAAGCAAATCAAAAAGAAGAGGAAAGTGATAGTGAATAAGGTGTTAAGGGTAAAGATAAGGGTAAATCTAAGGGTAAGGGTAAAGCTATGAGTAAGGGAAATCCAAGGGCAGTCATGCACACAAAATGTCCTTAATTGATTTGGTGAAGTCCTTCCAATATCGAGAGAAGTGCTTGTAGAAAAGTATCACACTAATGAATGTTGGAGGTGATTTTTTAACCTCATAACCGAGACTTAAAGCATTAAAGGAGAAGGTGGTTGAGAAAGAAGCAAAGATTACAAATATCAATAGAAAATTCTTAGAGGATTGAAAATGACAAAATTTGGGATGTGATATGGAGATACAAAACTTGAAATCCCAAATTGTTGATTTGCAATCGAAATTATAGAGGCTTGAAGTTGAGATGGTAGCAATTATGTGTCCATATGAAAAAGAGTTGAGGGAACAACAACTAGAGATGGAAGTGCAACAAATCACCAGTCAATTGATTGAAGTTTGATTTTAGCAGAATTCTATAAAGCAAAATCTTGAAAACAAGGAAAAAGAACACATGTTGAAGTGTAAGAAGAATGTGGAATTATTGAAAAAGATGACAAAATAAACAAATAATTTGAATTCCAATTTGCAAAATTATGTAAAGAAATTTAAATCCCTAGAACAAAAACAACAACATATGTTTGTTGTAGGTCTCAAAGAATCATGGGCTTCTAGAAAAGGGAAGAGAGATTGTACTCAATTTTCTTCTTCTCAAGAGGAAGCTTTGTGAAAAAACTTTGAAGCAACCTAAAGTTATAGGATAACATTGTTTATATACAATATGTATGTAAATACATTAAAATGTGTAACATCGTTATTCTGGAAGTTAATTGACAATGTGTAATTTTTTTATGCAGTTAATGAATTCAAAGTCATTTATAATGAATTTAAAGTCATTTATAGTGTTCATTTTATTTGTGCTTAATGTACATTTTTGATTAATTTAAAATTAATGCTAGGCCATTAATAATGTTTACTTTTTTGCTCTCAATGGATATACATGATTGATGATTAATATTTTTCCTCTTAAAAAAATATATAATTTTATTACTGAAAACAAAATTGCATTGTAAATATGTCTTTCAACATTCATTACATTTCCAAAATTATGATGGTATTAAGTATCCATCATCTCACAACTACGCATTTCAAATAGACTCCATATCTTAGAGAGGATTTTCCTACAATCGTCCAAATAGCATATCCAGTATAATATAATGCCACGCATAAAACCAAAAGGAATCCTAAACCAGCAAAAAAAAGACTTTGACAGTCCTATATTTATTCACTAAAATTGATGATTGCTTACAAAGTACATAGAGAGCTTCAAACCCTTCAGTGACATTATATTACAAAATATTTATTCCTTAGAAGATAAATGTTGTTATGTATATAATAATTCCACTTGTAACATAAATGTTATCATAGTAGAATAATTTTTCAATAGGATAATATCATGAAATGCTTAATGTATATTAAGATTCTTTGACCATTTTACATATAATGTTTCCTTTTTTTATCATTTTAGATGTTTTTCTTTTTCAAATGTTTCTTTTTTTTCAAATGTTTCTTTTTTATCATCTTAGATGTTTTTCTTTTTCACTTGTATCTCATTTTCTATAAAAACACCAATTTTTATATGATTCTCATATGAATCTATCATTTGGATGTCAACTATTACTCCTCGAATTTCTTGTTTTTCATATGAATCTATCATTTGGATGTCAACTATTACTCCTCGAATTTCTTGTTTTTCACCACTCTGTCCTAATCCATTTATTGAGGATGAAATGACTATTGTAATGTGAATCATAAAAACACCAATTTTTATATAATTCTCATATGAATCCATCATTTGGATGTCAACTATTACTCCTCGAATTTCTTGTTTTTCACCACTCTGTCATACTCCATTTATTGAGGATGAAATGACTATTTTTCACCACTCTGTCATACTCCATTTATTGAGGATGAAATGACTATTTTACTGTGAATCATAGCTTCCATCATTCATAGCTTCCATCATTGGCATTTCAATAGTCGTTCCTTCATGTGATTCTTGTTTTTCATTGATACGCTCTGCCTCCTTTCAGGAGGACGAAACATCAATTTTACTATGATTTTTAGTTATCATCTTAGGTAAGTCAACAACTGTCCCTTTGATTTTTTGTGTTTGACTAGTCTACATCGCCTCTTTTCTCGAGGATGAAACACCCAGACCAGAGTTTTATGGTTATTATTATAATCAAACAGCATTGAGATAGAAACCTTCCATTTGTTGTGTTTGATCACTCTATCTTGACTCATTTCTTGAAATCAAGAAGACGTACTTTACACAAATCAACTAGATTGAAAAATTCATAATGATATGCAATAAATTTAATGAACATAACACTTACCAGTAAAGGGAAAGCCACGCAACTGCTTTATTCTTTTTTCTTTCACTTTCCAAAATGATGTGATTCAGGATAAGCCTCACCATTTTCTTATTGACCTTGATCTTGGAAGACAATTACTAAACTGTAAGGAAATATTAATAGTTAAACACATAAATTATGAGTCCTCATACTATAAAATGAAAATAGAATTAGATAGGACATACTTACTATTGGTGGTGTAATCAATGATTTCTTAGTGTTATAGTCATGAGTTATTTTCACGTGTTCAGAAGTGACCGCAGGAAAATGGGCTGCCAACTGTGCTACAATTTTCTCATTTAGGGGACTTATTGAGTTATCACATTCAACGTGAAGTTGATTTCTTATATTTGAAGGTAGGAATCTTCTTCGTCTAAAATTTTGGAAAGTACCTTCTGACCTCTTAAAAAGCTTGCAACATTGTGCTTTCATCTCAGTTATAAGACAGATTCTGTCATGTTTCAAATGTGTTTCTATACTCCTAAGAAAATAATCTTCCTCCTCCATGGTTGTTATTCAAAATTTTCATTTCTCTATGTTTATGCTCCATTAATTCTATGATTATGCTCCACAACACAGATTCTGTCATGTTCAAATGTGTTTCTATACTCCTAAGAAAATAATCTTCCTCCTCCATGGTTGCTATTCAAAATTTTCATTTCTCTATGTTTATGCTCCATTAATTCATTCCTTAACTGCTACAAAGTACATGGATGAATAGACCTAGTCATCTTAAGAGCATAGGCCCCTTAGAATGCATATAAGGAACCATCTCATCTCCTAAACAATAAAGAACAAAACCAAATCCTGCAATGACAATGGCTCAAAATGTATATCACGAATGAAATGATACCACCATTTTGAAATAGATAACACTATGAATTTAATAAAAATTGACATACCTTTCTTTATATGCATATTTATCATCCCCTCTACACTCTTGGAGTTGCAACACGTGGAATCCTCTGTAACACTTCCACGTCCTGACCAACTTTTTATACGTTCTTTTCTTCATCTGGTAGGTCTTCAATATCCTGTAAATCTGGTAGGTCTTCAATATCCTGTAAAAATGACATTTTAGTACATGTGCTTAGTTACTAATATTTCTGTTCAAATTGCATAAAATCAAGAGCCAATTTCATTCTTATGCCATCATAAATCATCATATTTGAGAGGATACCAACCCAACCCAACTCCAGATTGATGCAAAATAAATGCCACCCCCTTGGGTCAAAAAATATAATAGTTTGTGCATACATGATCTTCTGTCTCTAGGAAAAGATGGAATTGACAAAACTGCTACATTATTTAAGGCATGGACTAGAAAACTATAAAATAAGCTAAACAAAAAACTAACGACCAGAACTAGCCTGTAGGCTACACTTGTCCACTCGTAGTCACTTCGGAGCTGCATGCAGGTAGAGGAATAGGCACATTCAGGATAGAGACGGTGCTTTCCTCATGATGTCCGAGCGAGCATGCAGAGCCACCAACAAAGAAATTATTTGATCCAATTGTTCCATTTTATACTTTAGATCATCTAATTCTCGACGAGTTTCGAAGATCAGGTGGAGAAGCTCCCTCGTCAAGTCAAAGTTGCTTGAAGAGCTTTCAGGGCTCCAGCCTTCTGACATAGACTGCCCAGGGCTAGGAATGCTATCATCCAGATGATTAGCATCAAGGCCCTCCTGAGTGGGGCTATGGCTCCTGTTCATTGCAGCTTGAGCAGGAATGGGCTGAGTGGGGCTATGGCTCCTGTTCATTGCAGCTTGAGCAGGAATGGGTTGAGCTTCGAAACCCAAAGAATTACCCTCATCATCAAACCATTCAATTCTGTAACCCCAAAGGACTGCTACCTCCTGCAAGCGGGCATCTCCTCTTGGTTCTTCAGTTCGGACTGGAGAGGTTACGACCGAATGGTCTGGGGTTACGATTGTGAGCTCCATACCTTCAGAGTGACTTTCCATCCATCGACGAGAGCTATTTCCTCATCGAGAGCGACCTCTGAGACGAGTTTGCGGCATAATGTACACTGATATGCTTGCAGGTCCAGAGAGGGAGGAATGAAAATGTCTCGACCAGAACAAACTAATGCTAAATCTAGGGCTCTTCCGAACCCACATGCCATTGATAAGTCGCGTTTTTCTTCGTGCTAGGGTCATTTCACCGGTACCTTGCCAAGGATGAAGTGTACTGGCTCTTGTAGCTGAAGTGTGTCTGGTATTAATCCCGATTGCGTCGCCTGTACCACGAACCAGGCGCATTAAACCTTCCAGTAGCTTCGGATGTCTACTATGGTAATTTCCTTGGCCGTAGAGGTTATGAAGACGATTACCATCCGCCGTGTTGGGGGTTTGGGCCGCCAGCTGGCCTCACCTCCTAACTCCCAAGAATTAATCATGATTACCTGCTGACACCCCATTCGGGGCAGAGTCTATTTGCTGTGATAGAGCGGCGATCAATATGCAGCGCTGCTATACTATATTGTACTATACTGTAGAGTATTTAACACTGCCGTCGCTGGTATATATATCATCCGATTGTTTTGATATATACGTTCGGATATATCTGACGGTGTATATACCACCTGCCAGTCTTAAAAACTCTGCAGCAGGCTGCATATTGATCGTCGTGATAGAGCAATGCATTTTATGGGTGTGGGATGCACAAGGTATTTAGTAGAAGATAAATGCATTTTATGATCACTGCAACTGACTTCAATGTTGGCAATCTTATTCGCAACTTTGTTGGCGTCTCGTCATACATGAGAGGGAATCAAAATAAGATGAGGAAGAAGAAGAGATTGCAAAAAATTGATATTACCGAGGAGCCTCTAGCTGAGAGAAATCTTAGCCAACTCAGATTTCTCTCAGCAACTCAGATCCATTGATCAATTTAAAGAACATTGTTGTTTTTAGATTTCTGTGGTGAGTATTTTTGAAGTTGTTTGTCGGATAATTCACAGTTGGTGTCATTTTTGTCAACGTTTCGAATCTGAATCAGGATTCATCATCAGGACTAATCGTCAATTGATAGCTTACTGATCTCGGTCAATTAATAGTAATTGTGCAGGATGTTTCTTAAGAATGTAACCTAGGTCGGCTGTCTAAAAACCTACAGAAGTTAATTTTAATATTATTTTAACCTAAATAATAATATAATAATATATAC
>JASDQU010206365.1:8262-28606 GCA_032191745.1 Picea mariana
ATTCAGGAATCAAGATGTCTCAGTCCAAGTATACCTTATATATACTTGACAGGTTTTAGATGACATATTGCAAGCCATTTTCAACACCCTTTCAGTCAGGGGTTAGACTAGAGGATGTTGGTTCATTAACTTTGGTTGATTGTACTAGATATTGATAGTTGGTGGGGAGTCTTATTTATCTTACACACTCTCGACCATATATTTCTTATGCAGATGGATCGATTTCTAGGTACATGCAATAGCCTTATGTGCTTCAATGGAAGGTAGCAAAGATGATTGGCATATATGTCAATAGGACTACTAGCGTTGGTATACACTATGCAGCAGGATATTCCTTAGATCTGATTGTTTACACAAACTCAGATTGGGTAGGTGATAGCACTAATCAAAATTCCACTTTAGGATATGTCATCTACCTTAGATCAAGACCTATATGTTGGTCAAGTAAGAATTAATTAACAATTTCTTTATCATCAGCAGAGGTAGAGTATAATGGTGCAATGAATGTTACTACTCAAGTTATTTGGTCGTGGCACTCTCTTACAGAGTTGGGAGTTCAATTTAATCATCCGACAATTATATGGTGTGATAATCATATTACTCTCAAGATGTGTAGAGACCAGTTTAGAGGCATCAAACCAAGCACATAGAGGTTCATATGCACCTTATTTGATGACAGATTCAGGAGGGAGTCATTGATATGCAGTTATGTCCATATTCAGAGAAGGTGGCAGACATATTCACAAATCATTTCACTAAACAGAAGTTTGTCTCATTGAGTGACATTCTAGGAGTGAGGGATACATCATATTAGCAACTGAACATGTTAGCATTAATTTTTGTTCGCAAAATATTTTTAGGGGGGGGTTGTTCCCACTGGGTTTTCCCTTTTTACCTCACTTTTGTTCATTTGTTATGCATCTATACTTGTACATGAGTACCTAACATGGCTTCATATTTCTGGGACTCATCATTGTGTACACTGTGGTTTTGTTTTAAGGGGGGGGGTGTCGGGGTATATGCTCAACTACATACTTAGTGACATACTGATTTTTTCAATTTTTTCTACTATTTAGGAGGGATACTATTTATAGCATGTTTATTTATAGTGGGTCTATTTTTTGCCGGTGGCTGCCTATATGTAATATTATGGGAAAATACTATGGGTTTCCAAAACCATGGGCTCATAAACCACCATTAGGAAAATTCCTATTTTTTAGGGGAAGAGTACTTCTTTCCTTAATTTTAGGAGATAATTCTTATTTCATGGCTAGAGAGCGCACTTGAGTAAGAATTCTATTCTCCTAAGGAAGTGCACATTACCCATCTTATTCTTGGAGTTAATCCATTTCACTTATTTACCTATTTTAGTGACTTTCCATATTTATGAAATTGTCTCTCAATTAGGACTTTAGTTCAATTATTGGACTCTAGTCTTATTCTAAGAGAGTTTTTCTATTATGGAATTCATGTTGACTTCATGTAGACTTCTCATCGAGTTTACACCTATATTTTTAACATTTTCTTATTATTAGAAACTTTTGACTTTAGTTAATTGTTGCTAGTAGGAGTGGTTGCTTTTTTACTTGAGCATGCAAATGGAAACCCCAAACTAGTGTGCATTACTCCTCTTGTGGAGATTCATATATATTGTACTCATGATCAAGGATTAATACAATGTGATTCGAGTTTGTTTCTTAGTCTCTTGTGTGTGAAGATTGATTCTATTTTTCTCTCTCCTCTCTTTCTTTTGCAATTAACTAGCGCAGTATTTCCTACTCACAATTAGATCTTGGAGTGTGGTTTAATCCTACACAAACAAATGGTTCATGTGATAACCCTAACACTCTTCACATCCACATAGCCCCTACTCATTCTACCATACATACTTACAATCTTCTCAAACTCTCATGCTTTAATTTATAATTCATATGTTCATCAAACGTGCTCAGTATTATCACTCAACTCTTATTTGCATAGATAGGTTGTTCATTTACACAATAAACATATACAAACATAACTCAACTCGCAATCCTCTTATAAAATGGAAACAATACTCCTTATGTTAAACATGTCACACCCATATTTATAGAAGTATGCATGTGATATAATCTCTTAATATATAAACATACATTTTCTAGCACTCAAAGATTCGACAAAATCAACTACTCATTTCTTAATAATACAGAGATTACAAAACTTATCAATGTTCCTCAACACTTCTCCCTCTATCTATGGAACATAGTCATCAATATTTTACTCGCTATAGTGCACAAGAAACCTCTATCTTTATTTTTCTGGCCAAACTTGACTCCCTATTACAATTTATATCACATAATCAGGAATTTCCTATATCCTTCCACACTCTTCTATTTATCTTGGATTTTTCTACAGTGGTTCATTTTGCATCCTTTTGTCTTCCTTACTCATTCACCTCCCTAAAATTGCTACAATGTTCCATTTCTATAGTTTTTGATGCATAATATTTCATAACCTAACACTTAGTATTTGATACTACCAATTCAATTGAACATATGTTTGGCCTCCTTCATGTCTTTCAAAAAAATCACTCATCCACATATGTCGCTTCATGATTTTGTCTTCTCGAATATGAAAACATTTATTGGAATAATACACACCCATTGAAATAAATGCAAGTCATGGTTAACAAAATACACCAACAAATACTTGTCAAGAGGGGAAATTCTTTGATTGGAGGAGCATCTACCTCTTGTCTTTGATTACCCACTATTTGGATTGGAGTCTATATCTCTCAGTGGTTATACTTCTAATTCTCATGAATTGGTGTGCTTATTTCTTAATCATGATTGAGGATACAATTGAGGCCCAACATACCATTCAGGGTTTCTTTCAAAACATCATCAAAATGCAATTTAAATTGACCAAGTCCATTAAGATTAAGGTATGAAGAGTCTAGGACGAGTCCAAAGACATAGATTTTCATAAGACCAAGGAGCATACATTAGTGGAATTTGCTAAATGCATCCTAGCATCAGGAGATCAGGAGTAGGGAACCAAGAGCACTCTTTCTATTCTTGGGACCAAAATTAATGAATTGGGTATAAACCTCTCAACTACTCAAGGTCTTCTTATCCATATTTCCAACCCTATGAATATATTGCTTCAAGGGGTGCATCCAAATAATTTTACCAACTATTAGACTATGGAGGAGACTTAAGAAGAACCAGAGATAATCAACAAAGAAGATGTGAATGTCAGGTTAAAATAATTTGTTTGTTTAATAAAGCTATGTTTTGTTTTTATTTTATACTACTTGGTAAATTTAAATTTTAATAAAGCTATGTTTTTTATATATATATACTATTTGGTAAATTTAAATTATTAGGCTCTGTACTTGCAATTTTTGAAGCAAGATAACTGTGTTTTATTTGAATTTTTCCATGTTTAAGAAGTTACATTGTGTTTCTTTATTACTTTCAAATATTGCATGGACAAGAATTACATTTTGATTATACCAGTTAAATCACAACCTATTTGCCCGTAGGGCTGTAGATCGATTGGCTAGTGTCATGTATATGGAAGGAAATATGTAAAGGAGGTATCAAGTTTGATTCTCACCCCAATCCCCATGCTTGTGGGTTGTGTGGTCGCACCTGGAAGTTATAGAGGTGCAAACGGGAATCGACCCCATCTCACAAGAATACAAGAACCGTCCGTTGTTGATTCTGCCAGTAAAAAAAAAACATCACAACCTATTTTATTTATGATAAAAGTAGACATTACTTTGAATCTCATTACATCCCCTTTAAGTTTAATTAATACCTAAAGGTACCTGGAAATGTTTTTCAAATGGAATTGTATTTCCACAAAATTTGGGTTGTTGGATTCTCAATGAAATGGAGTCTAATGAAACTATTCATCTGCCATTATAGAAGTGGAAAGTATGATTTCTAATGTTGGACTATAGAATCCACACCACGTTCTTAAAAAAAGAGATCAAGAGGTCCATAAATGAATAGTTTATCAGGTGAAATACTTGAGGTTGTAAATGGGGTGGAAATATAAATGTAATGAACCAAAGTTATTTATATAGAGAATATTTCAAATTAATATGAAAACAATGAGAAATCTATCAAATAAATACAATGTATTCAAAATATATTTGATATATTTGATTGATGATAAGTACAATATTACAATACCATGTGACGTTATGTATCAATAGACATAGACATAGAATTGTCACATACTTAAAAAGACATGTGACTTTTGGTTATTTAATATTGTTTTAATAATAATAATAATGATAATGATAATAATAATAATAATAATATAGGTGTATATGTGTTTGTTACATTTCATCCTCCTTCAACATGCTTTGTCCTCAAAGAATAATTTAGAAAATATTGTGTCTTTGTTCTTGCTTGCAGTTCGTTCACTTAATGCTACGTTCTTAATGTTTTCATGGTTAAAGAAACAATATGGTACAACTTTCTAAGTGTTAATTAGAATTGTTGTATTGTTGAAGGGACAATCCACTAGAGTTCAATTCTTTGTAACATTGTATGGTGATGAATTTTTGGATTAGGATGATGATAAGGGTGTATACTTAATCCCCCCTGTGATATAGTATGATCGTCGGTGGTGATCGATGGGTCTTCAACTCTAACTAGTTTGGTAAGTGTCTCCTTGTTGATTGATGGCATGTTAAATATTTGTAAATCGTCATTCGATTTTTTAACTTTAATTTCATTTGATAGTTCCCTTATCCATGGTTAGGATTTTAGCTCTAGGAAACTTCCCTACTTCTACTAGATCTACTATAGTTTCCTTATTGATGAGTTGTTTATTTTTTTGCATCTTTTTCTCATTTTTTAACTTTTTGAATCGTACAAATAACATTTGACTTTGATTCCTTATGCGAGAATTTTCTTCCTCCTTTTGTTATAGGCTCTTGTCAAAAAAAATCTTGAGATCATGATTCTCTTGCTATATATTTTATTGTACTACTTCTCATCCTTTAACTTCTTGATTTGTGCAAACAAGATTTGATTAATATTTCTTAAGCGAGAATTGTATTCATGTTTCTCTAATAATTTCTTGTTAAAATTCTTCTTGAGATCTTGATTCTTCTGTAATAATTTATAATCATACTACTACCAACTTACTAGTTCATATTTTAAATATAATATTTCATAAACAACTGTTTTTTACATTCTATTCCTAAAAACATATGTAAAATTCAAGACACATATTAACTGATTTCTCAATAATCTTTTATTTTATTTTTCAAATCATATAACCACTCAAATATATAACCTTCAAGCTTCATTTCCATTATTTAATTGCTACATTTCAAAAATTATATACATATAACCTTTAATCCATTAAATTTGCATCATCGTCACTTTTCATATGAATATGACATAGTTGAATAATATTTTTTTTACTATGAGATAGACACACGAAGTGTGAAGTCCCACCAAACCAATGATATTGACGTTTAGTTATTTTTTTAACTTACCCACCATAAAATTGAAAATGTACCTTTGAGTGATATTCCATAAAATTGAAAATGTACTAAAAATTTACTATGAGATAGACACACGAAGTGTGAAGTCCCATTGATATTGACTTCTTAGTCTAGTTATTATTTTAACTTACCCACCATAAAATTGAAAATGTATCTTTTAGTGAGATTCCATAAAATTGAAAATGTACCTTTTAGTGATATTTCTTGGACTTTTCTTAGTACTTTTTCTCTCTTTTTTTATTGACTTAGATATAAGAAGCACTTTTACTAGGATAATATATACAATCTTTCTCCAAGTAATTTGAATTAACTAGCAACTTTATCTTTTTCAAATTCATTTTGAATAAAAATGATATCCCTTAACTTTAAATCGGGTTGCTTTTCCTAGGTAATAAAATAAATGTCTTTTTCACTTTTCTTTACTTAATATTTTAAGTATTATTAGTTAATTATGTATATGTATTGATTTGAATTTGTAAGAATCAAAATTGATTATTTATTTATCATATTTGTTAAATTAAATTTAAGTAATTATTAAAAAAAGTTATTGAGTTTTTTATTATTTTATCATTAAAAAAGTAGGTGAAGTAATTAATGAGAGGATAAGGTTGTTGGGGGAATTAATGAGGGGATAAGGAAGTTAGGGAATTGAATGAGGGAGAAGGATAAGGAAGAGGGGAGAGGACTTGGAGAGGGGTCTTTGTTTTGGGAAAAATCGAGGGAAGAAGAAGGCAAGGAAGAAATTCTGAAAGAGATGGGAAGAAGGAGGAAATTGGAGGACAAAGATTATTTTGGGGATATTTTACAGGGACACTGTTGTTGTTGGGAAATTTGGGCTCAGGGGCCAGGAAACCGCAAGGATTCTTGGAGCTAGGGAGCCTGAGAGGTTGTTCTTAGTTGGTTGGGAGGTAAATATTCAGTTTGGACAGTTGGGCAAGAACAAGAACAAACAGGAAAGGGGTTAAATCAACCAACCTGCAGGTCGAGGTATTTATTTTACCAGTTGGTCAGTTATCATTATGATGCTGGTGTTGTTATGCTGTCTAATTTATTTTGTTATCTATTTACCAGTTTATTTCTTGCATAAAGAAAAATTATAAATTAAATTGCAATCATTTCAGTAGGAGATTGCAAAAAAAAAATTTGAGGCCCTAAAATAGGAAGGCCTTACAAATGGTATCAGAGCCTGATTTAAAAACTGAAACCTAGGCTTGACCACCCACATAATTGTACAATGTGTTCCCAAACCCCTAACCTACAGCCTATAAACCCTTTATTTACAACCCATAAAACCTATGAAGACTACCCAAAAGAACCTTGTTCCAACCACCTATACTATTCTTCACCTGCGTAGATAGAAAATTAATAGAGTTAGATTCATAAATATTGTAAAATAAACAAAAGACCCAATATTGTAAAATAAACAAAAGTTTATGAAATGTATATGTACTAATTACTATATACAAAAGGAAACCAAACAAAACCCTAGCAAAATATGCACACTTGTAAGAAAAAAGAAGAAAGGGGCAAATCTTGGAGCTTATCAACTCCATAGTCCTGCAAAATGAGTTGGGTAAACTCTCCTAAAGGAACAAAAAGGAAAAGAAAATCAGGCCAAAAGAGTTAGAGAAGAAAGGGATAAATTTCCAGAACTTATTTGTCTTGTCCATTGCATCTTTAAGATTTCTCTCTATCTGTTTTATGCATCTTATNTGTCTTGTCCATTGCATCTTTAAGATTTCTCTCTATCTGTTTTATGCATCTTCTACAGTTCTATGTTTTCCAGCAAAATTCTCGGTTTATATTGTTGTTGAAACTCATTGTAAATCCACTAGTTTTAAGCTATACAATTGGGACGCATTTGAGCTGCAGTGTATTGTGGGATTTTGTTATCAATCTTCCTAGTTTTCTGCAATTTTCAATGTTTCATTTGAAAAACAAAATTATTAGTTAAAGATTCCCCAAAGTTCCCATTAGAGCATTTGTCACGATTTCAATTCTCGTGGAGTTATTACATCTACAAACAAGATAGACCCAAAATTGTAACAAACAAAGGAGGCTAAAACCCTCTATTTTCCAGGGATCCAGCATTGAATCCCTTCAAGCACATCTATTACCTTAAACGTGAACTAAATTTTGGAAATTTTTTCTCAATTGTCGCTCTACTTTCAACCCTCTAAAATGAAATATGTCCTCCAATATAAGAACAAAAGTTAGGGAAACCTCTAAATGATGGGTGCATAGGCCTTCTGAATGGAATTTTTTCACATTTGAGTCGACGTGGAAGCCCTAACAAAATATTTATCCCTAAAAAAGACTGAAACAGAGAACATACAACAAAAAAAAATGAATTAAAAGGTTTGGATTTACCACTTCAAGATTTGAGCATTCGTAACCAGGGGGGTCGGGGACATCCCTTGAAGAATTGTAAGAATCTGCTAAATCTATCAACATGCAACCTTCTTATCTGGAGTTGACTTTGTTGATTTTTCACTCCTCATTGCTACAAAAACCATCGCCTGTGGTGATGCCATAAAGTATGGCCCGAGCTCAGGGCAATATTTGGATTTAAAGACCCCATGGTTGTGGTCTCGTTTCTACATCGCTTCCTCTTTTGTCTGGCTTTCCCTCCATATTCCCCACGGCCTGTAGGGGGCTCAGAAAGGGCACTATTTCTTCTTGTTGTTGTTGATAGCCCAAGAGGATATATGAAGAAGGGAGACCTGGGCATTATCCATGGATTTAAGGTAAATGAAGGTGTGGAAGAAATAACGCATTTGAAATTTGTGGACGAGACCACTCTGATGGGAGAGGCATCGATGAGAGAAGCATTTTTCTTGAATAATTACCTAGAAACCTTCGGGTCGTGAAGACAAATCTCAAGCCACAAAGGCAGCGCATACAAGAAACACAATCGTCGCCCAAGGGGAATCGAACTCAGGTATCTCGCACACACCAAGAATCCAAGAACCGAGAGTCTCACAAGAGCTAAACATACACTACAAGAATCAAGGGTCAAGTTACAAGGCAACTTTTATACAAGAGGCGTAGAAGAGGTAGCCCATAAGGGGCCAATATACTACGCAGTGGAAGCACACGCCTCTCAAGCAGACAATGATTAACAAAGCACCGAGATTTAAGGCTCTTTCTTTCCTTGTCGTGATATGAACTCCATCCATTCCATTTGGTATTTTAATAAGTTACTACTTGCCTCTCGAGAACTAAGCGCCAATCCATAAGGAGAAATCCCACAAGGCGCAAGAAAACATGCACCAGTACCCAAGCCATAAGGAGAGAGCCCACACCATCCAACACCTCCCAAGACCGAGCACTGCACCTCCAAGGCCAAACATTGAATACCGAGGAGATCCCACAAGGCAGTATATTTTGTGCACAAATCATCGAGGAGAATACCCATAGGTTTGCCTGCATGGAGCCTAAGTCCATGAAGCCACCAAGGAGATAGCCACATTCTTCCACCCTTCAAACTTATGGTTCAAGAGAAATTAGAGAGAGGGCCATGGACACACCCTCCAGGAAGGCAGCCATGGATCCAGGGCCACACCCCCAAAACCCTATGACCGGAGATAAAATTTGAAATGAAAGAAATGGGAGAAAATGAGTCTGAGATGAGGAAACCTAATATCGTTTTGTGTGTTTGCGTGGGGACTTCTAGAGAAGGCATGTGGGCCTCCAGGCCACATGTAGCCTAAAAGAAAAACCCTTGCCCATGTTAAATTGATTTTTTTTAATTAAAACAAAATTCAAAAATTGTAATAAACACGCTTCCCGCCTAATTAAATTATTTTTTTTAATATATTATTTTTTTATATAACTATTAAATTACAATATTGTTTTAATTTTATTTTCTATATAGAAAATTATAAAGTTTTAGATTTTTTTTTTAATTATTATTTAATGGATTTAAAATTCTTTTGAATTCATTAACTTATTAAAAACAAATTATTGTTATTTATTAATGTTAAAGGGATTGGGATTAATTTTCAGTTAATTGATTATAAAATGTTATTAAATAAGCGATTGATTAATCAATTATAAGGATATAAGGATTAGAAGATGGGGTTTAATACATGTTCAGGAGATATCTAAGGGTAATTGATGAGTACCCCACAATGCTAGCATAGCTAGCAAGGTGAGAGAGTTAGCATATTACCCCGACGAAGTTACCAAGCTTAGAGGCTTTCGACCCTGACCTTTAGCCACTTACCTTATAGGAGTAATGTCTATTTACATACAATTATAAAGAACTTACGCCTAAACCTATGTTTGCAAGTATAAGTTTGAGCAAATGTGGAATGCCTTAAACTCTCCCCTGATAAGAATTTGGTTTGATGCAAATTCAGTTATTCAAGATGGTTAGGACTTGGGGAAATCGAGGTCGAGGGGCATCATCACAAAGGTCCACCGACATCGTCACTACTACCACCATCACCTAAATTAACTCTCATTTTGCGCTCCTTAGTGAATATTAATGAGACATTAAAGGGACACTATTCAGTAGATGTCGAAGTGGAACCCCCACCATCTGGAGTGGGTAATCCTGAAGCATCGAGGGACTCAGAGGGAGGGCCTCCACCACGGGACATCACTAGAAAACTACAGAAGATCAAACTCCCAGAGTTTATTGGGGGTCGCGCAAGTGAATGTGCAGAGGTATGGTTGGAAGGAATGACATGATGTTTCTCCTTAAGAGACTATGCTTCCATAACAAAGGCGAAGATAGTGATATTTCAATTGAGGGATAGTGCCCTAAACTGGTGGGGTAATTTGGAGAGGCAGTTGCACCTTACCCCAGACACCGTCTCATGGGAGTTTTTGAGAAAAGGTTTCAGAGGAAATATATTCTATGTACTACAAGGAACAATAGGTAGGATCATTTCATGCTCTAGTTCAAGGAAACAAGACCGTGGAAGAGTATGGGATGAGGTTCATGGAGTTAGTAAAATATGTCTTGTACATGGATACCGATCAACGAAAAGAAAAACGTTTTGTGTACAGGTTAAACCCTAAGATAAGGGCCACAGTACGGATGGGGAAACCATCGTTAGTAGTTGAAGTAGTTGAAAATGCTCGTTATGTGGAGGATCATATGATCTTAAACCGAGGTATGAGATCAACCATTCCATAGCATCTTGGATTCGTGGGGAAGGCCCCTAGGACCTTCTCCATGGGAGAAAGCTCTAGGCCACCCCCTTATGGAAATAGAGTCACTCCTAGATAGGTACAACATGTATTTCAATGGTAGAGAGTGCAGCATCCCACTCATCACCAACGACGCAGGAAGGTCCACGACCTTCTTAGGGAGCAACAAGTAGGGGTAGGGGTTCCAGGGGAAGGAACTCATTTCAGAGATTGTCACAGCGTAGTGTGCGGGTTTTGTATCGTGTTACTTGTTGGGGTGTGGAGGACCCCATTAGCAGCGTGATTGTCCAGAGTCACAATTAGGCTTTGTGAATAGGGAAGAAAAGACCCTAATGGGAAGAGCAAGTAGTAGCCACCAGATTTATGCAGCGGTTGATAACTGCCAGGAAGAGCATCAATACAATGTGGTGGAGTCAACAAGTATGCTGAATCATGTCAATGTTAAGATTTTATTTGATCTTGGTGCTACATATAGTTTCATTTCACCTTGTGCATTAGAAAAATTTGGGTTGGAAGCCTACGAGCACGATGACTTTAAACAAGTTGAGATGGCTTCGAGAGAAAAACAAGTGGTAGGACCTAGCGTCAATAATTGTCTAGTAGACCTAGGAGTGTGTACTACTAGGTTGAAGGTGTACGTAACTGCTCTAGGGACATATGACCTAATCATTGGAATGGACTGGTTAGAATCTCATTGAGCTATGGTAGATTGTTCCACAAAAAGAGTTCTTTGTGTTGACGATAAAGAAAGGTCACTAGATATCCACGGTGTAGAGAGGAAGGTGTCTCTATGCTTTATCTCAACAATTAAGGTTAAACATTGCATGAGGCAAGGTTGTTCATTATATGTAGTGGAAGCAGTCAATGAAGGGAAAGGACCCTCCATGGATCTGTATCCAGTATTGTCGAGGTTTAAGGATGTTTTTCCGAAAGAGTTGTCAGGGTTACCTCCTGAGAGGGAGCTTGATTTTACCATTGAGCTAAAACCTGGTGTGGAGCCAATTTTCGAGACACCGTATAGGATGATGGCACCAGAATTTTGTGAGTTACAGATGCAGTTGAAGGAACTACTTGACTAAGGGATAATAAGGCCTAGCGTCTCACCTTGGGGTGCACTAGTAATTTTTTCAAGAAGAAGGATGGTTTCTTATGACTGTGTATAGATTAAAGGGACTTGAACCGTGCTACAGTAAAAAACAGGTACTCAATGCCACAGATATATGATCTCTTTGATCAGATGAAAGGAGGAATAGTTTTCTCAAAAATTGATCTGCGATCAGGGTATCACCAGTTAAGAATTAAGGAAGGCGATATTCCTAAAACTACCTTTCGAACTCGGTTTGGGCATTATGAGTTCATTGTAGTACCTTTTGGTTTGACCAATGCACCAACAGTATTCATGAGCCTCATGAATGGTGTATTCTGAAGATACATAGACCACTTTGTACAGGTATTTTTGGATTATATCCTCATCTATTACAAGAACGAAAGAGAACATGAGGAACACTTGCAAGTGGTGTTGTCATGCCTTAAAGAGAAAAAATTGTATGGAAAGTTGTCGAAGTGTTCTTTCTTCCAGAAAAAGATTCACTATTTAGGTCATATCATTTCTGGTGAAGGAATCTATGTGGATCCAGAAAAGGTAAAGGCCATTATGGAATGGCCAGTGTCGAAAAATTCTCATGAGGTGAGAAGCTTCATGGGGCTAGTTGGTTATTATTGGAGGTTTTTGGAAGGGTTCTCTAAGATAGAGAAACCATCACCACCTTACAGTGCAAGGGGGTCGGGTATGAATGGACAGAAGAGTGCAATATTGCATTCAACGATCTTAAGAGGTTACTAACTAGTGCACCAATTCTACGAGTGTCAGATATGGAAAAGGACTTTGCAGTCCGCATGGATGCCTCAAAGAAAGGATTGGGGGTCATGTTAATGCAGGTTGGGGGATTGATAGTGTATGTGTTAATAAAGTTGAAGAAACATGAGGAGATTTACACTACTCATGATTTAGATTTGGTAGTTGTAATGATAGCTCTAAATCTTTGGAGGCATTATCTAGTGGGGCATAGCTTTGAGCTCAAAACAGACCATGAAATCTTAAATCATCTCTTCACTCAAAGGGATCTCAATGCCAAGAAGAGGTGATGGAGTGAGTTTATGAGTGAGTACAATTTTGGAATTTCATATATCAAGGGAAAGGAGAATGTGGTCATGGATGCCCTGAGCAGGAGACCACATGTCTTCTCCTTAGTACCCTTAAAGGTTAATCTAAGGGAGCATGTGTTGGGGAAACTTCTTGGAGATAGTTGGTATTTAAAGGTTACTTCAACCCTCCAAGGTGGGAGGAAATTAGATCCAAAGTATGAAGGACATATCCTAGAATCGGATGGATTATTAAGATATCAGGGAAGGATATACATCCTTGAAGGTGGGGATATTCAAAGCATCATACTTAAGGAAGCCCATAGAGCAATTTATTGTTCACATCTGGGTGTGAAGAAAATGTACACATACATGAAGAAGATTTTCTTCTGGGTAGGCATGAAGCGTGTTGTAGTCCATTTCGTCACCAAGTTCCTAGAGTGTCAACAAGTGAAGGCCGACCACCACCACCTGATGGGTCTCCTACAACCGCATGATGTTCCTATGTCCAAGTGAGAAGTGATTTCTATGGATTTTGTTGTGGGATTTCCACTCACATCGCACAGACACAATTCCATTCTTGTGATAGTTGATAAGTTGACCAAGAGTGCTCATTTTATTCCAGTTAGAGATTCTTATGATGTCATTGATGTGGCACACGTGTTTATAAGTGAATTCATCCATCTGCATGGGTTACCCAAGAACATCATTTCATATAGGGACTCCCGATTCACATCTAGGTTTTGGAAAAGTTTACAGTCAACATTGGGAACTCAATTGAACTTAAGCAAGACATATCATCCCGAAACATATGGGAAAACTAAGAGAGTAAATCAGGTTATGGAAGACATGCTTAGGATGTATGTTATGGATAACCAAACCCATTGGGAGAAGTACCTACCTTTGGTAGAGTTCGCCTACAATAACAGTTTTCATAGCTCCATTGGAATGTCACCCTATGAAGCTTTGTATGGAAGCCCATGCAAAACACCGTTGAGTTGGGAAAGGTTAGAAGACCGAGTGACAGTTGGTCTATAATTGATTCAAGAGATGGAGGAATAGGTGATTCAGATTAGGCAACGACTAAAGGAATCACATGATAGACAGAAAATTTATGCTGATGCACATAGGACTGACCGAAGTTATAAAGTGGGAGATCAAGTTTTCATTCGTATAAAGCCTAATAAGAGTACCATTCGATTCAGGAAGGGGAAAACATTGTCGCCTCAATTTATAGGACCATTCAAAATCCAAGAGAGAATTGGACATGTTTCCTATCGTCTTGTACTGCCACCCCACTTGCATAAAACTCATAATGTTTTTCATGTATATGTTCTACGTCATTGTGTTGCTGACGAATCTCATAAACTGAATTGGAATGAATTGCAGGTATCAGATGCAGGAACCCCTGTGGTTGAATCATTACACGTATTGGATCGTAGGGTCCGACAGCTCAGAAATCGTCTGGTAGACCTAGTTAAGATCTAATGGGACAAGTATAGCCTAGGATCTGCTACTTGGGAGGATGCAGAGACCTTACAACGAGATCATCCCTCACTTTTTTGACCACCTTGGGAATATGTTTTTTGAAGGTTGGGTGTATGTAATGCCACCTTTTGACTTAGATAGATAGAATTACTTAAGGCCTAATCACCTTTTATTTTCTATTAAATATGAAACTATTAATGATACACTTGAAATTTTAAGACATATGGACCTATGTTAATGTCAATTCTATGAATATTTATCATTATTTGAATTATGATGGATATTATGCAATCTATTTCTAACTTGAAAATTTTGGCATTTAAAGTTGTTGGTACGTGGATACCGGATTGAGAATATGATTAAATGCATTTACATGATAGTAATGCATAGATATGTATGAGTTTGTGTTATAGACTACTCTGCGGGTCAATGGGCTATGAAATAGCCAAAGGGTAATGATAATAAAAGGTTGATGTTGTGAACATCAACCATGAAACAATATGGTATGAATGTTTGTATTTGAAATTATGTTGGTTCAAATGCAGTGCTATGATATGTAGACAAGTGCAGGTTTTTCAGGTGGCGAGATTGCCTGAAACTAAATATACAATGACAAAATTCCCAACAACACAGTGCCACTATATGGTCCATGGTAGGGTGTTGACCCTAGTTCTATTAGGAGGGATGGAGGTATTTCCCACCATGTATCCTCTGAAACCTAGAGTCATGGGAGAATGTTGTTAGCTCACGCTCCCCTAGATGTGTGATGATGACTACCAATTGTCTGTCGGGGAAGCTTGGTCAAAAGAGTTGACACTTATGCTTACAGGTTCTATCTGGAGTTAGGTCAATATAGTTAACGCTCCAAGATAGTCCAGAAGAGGAAGGATATGGATGGAAGATGGAAGTATGTTAGAGAGGAAGGATGACTAGAAATAGTTGAGAGTGCGTGGGGCTTTTGTCTTATAGTAGAATTTCTTGATTTCCTTTTTTTTTTTAAATATGTATATATGTATATTTATAATTGCTTAATTGAACTACAATTATCTAAGTGAATGTTGCTTGTGCTAAATTATTATAATTGAGNGGTTTACTATCTTTTATGAAATGAATGGTCTTGTTAACTGGATTATACATATACAAGAATTATTTTAGGTGTGATAATTAATGTCATTAGTACATGTGTGAGTCATGCATGTACTAGCTACACATGCATGCCTTGCACATGTACACTAGTATGTATAAGTGTTTTAAATTGATGATGATGTTTATTTGATGTGGATGTATGAATCATGTGTCATTACCCTTGTATTGTAAATTACTCTAACTTCGGGACAAAGTTTCTTGAAGGGTGGGTGTATGTAACAACCCAAATTGATTATTTATTTATCATGGTTGTTAAATTTAATTTAATTAATTATTAAAATAAATTCATTGAGTCTTTTATTATTTCATTATTAAAAAAGTAACTGAAGTAATTAATGAGGGGATAAGGCTGTTGGGGGAATTAATGAGGGGATAAGGTTGTTGGGGGAATTAATGAGAGGATAAGGCAGTTGGGGAATTGAATGAGGGAGAGGGATTCAAGCGAGGGGGATAAGGAAGAGGGGAGAGGACTTGGAGAGGGGTCTTTGTTTTTAGAAAAAATGGGGGAAGAAGAAGGCAAGGAAGAAATTCTGAAAGAGAGGGGAAGAAGGAGGAAATTGGAGGACAAAGATTGTTTTGGGGAGCTTTTACAAGGACACTGTTGTTGCTGGGAACTTTGGGCTCGGGGGCCAGGAAACCACAAGGATTCATGGAGCTAGGGAGCAGGAGAGGTTGTTCCTAGTTTGTTGATAGGTAAATATTCAGTTTGGGTAGTTGGGAAAGAACAAGAACAAATGGGAAAGGGGATAAATCAACCAACCTGTAGGTCGAGGTATGTATTTTACCAGTTGCTATGTTATCATTATGTTGTTGTTATTATGTTGTCTAATTTATTTTGTTGTCTATTTACCATTTTATTTCTTGCATAGAGAAAAATTCTAAATTAAATTACAGTCATTTCAGTAAGACATTGCAAAATATGTATTTATTTTTAGGCCCTGGAATAGGAAGGCCTTGCAGAAGTTTTTGTGATTGTCGAGTTTTGTTAGATGATCATCGGTTTGTTCAAATATTTTCATGCACACACTACCATCCATATCGCATTAGGGTGAGCAAGTGATCCTCATAGTAATATTTGAATTCATCTTTTGTGAGGTAGGTCATTCGGCCTTCTTACAGCTTATGCATATGTATTGATTAAGCATATGTATCGATTTGAAGTTTTTGTGATTGTCGAGTTTTGTTAGATGATCATCGGTTTGTTCAAATCTTTTCATGTACACACTACCATGCCTATCGCATTAAGGTGAGCAAGTGATCCTCATAGTAATATTTGAACTCATCTTTGGTGAGGTAGGTCATTCGTCCTTCTTATAGCTTCTACATAGATGAAAAACTTTGGTTAATTTTGTAGCATCTTTAGTCAAATTTTATACAGACATATCCTTTTCAAAAGAGTTCAACATCTTCATTAATAACTTCAGTGAACCATAAAAACAATGTAACTTTTGACCAATTCAAAAATATAAACTCTGGGAAAATCAAATTTATCATATTTTTTCTGCAAAGGTGGAGAAGAACCAAATAACGGTGTGAATGATTATTTGAGACACTGCAAGAGCAAGGGGTTCTACCCCATGGAAACATTTTGAATAAATCAACAATATCCAAACACCACGATAGTTTTGTGGTAATTTCAAGGGTTTCTTCTCAAATACATTTTTTCGGATGCCTTCACTATGTTCATAATTTAGTTCCAAGGACATAGGGAGGACATGCAAGTCAAAAGCAAAAAGGTAGTCATGAGTTCAATACTTGTCGGCTACTCGATGCAAGGTACAAACTTGTAGGGCCTTTATTTGTATTTATATAGAGCAAGTCCATATCCATAGCCATTTTATCATCTTTGAAACATCATCGCATTGGCCTTGATAACATCAATATGGAGTCCCTAAAACATTGTATAACATGTCCTCTTCTTCTTTGCACTAATATTAGATATATTAATGAAAATATATATTAATGAAACGAGGCAACATTGAAATTCCTTATTAGTGGATTTGCATATGATGAAAAGACACAGAAGAAGAGGATGATAATAATACTTTAGCCAAAGTAAACCTGACTAGGCTAAATCCTTAATTGGTTCAATATGTTTCATAAATTATTGTAATTCAACTAGTTTAGTTAATTATGTTTGATTTTATTGTATTTTTATCAATAGCATGCCAACCTTTTCAAATTGTGCTTTGATACCTGTGAATGTAGAGAAATGGTTGTTCATTGTGAATTATAAAAGATACATGTTATGGACGACCATGAACTTTTTCAATTCTATTCTACAACGTAGTTCAACAATATCTAATTATTAGTTATTAGATGTATTGGCATAAAACTACTATGACTTAATATTGATTGATTCCATGTTTTTTAAATACTTGTGACCACATACATAATATAATAGAAAGAAACTAAATTGTTTTATAATGTTAATTTTACATTTAAATTAAAACAAAATATAATATTTTTATATATTTATTCTTTATGAAATTATGAAAAATTATAAAAGAGAAAAAATTATTTTAATTTTGGTTTGTTTTTTTTTATTATAAAACATTTTATAAGATTTTATATATTTTATTAGGATCCAACCATTGATCGTGAACTTGATCAACGGTGTTGGTTCATTTCACATGAACGAGTTGGTGGCAGATTAATAGTAAGGAACCCTGAAGGAAGTTTTATAAAACCATTGAGAAGTCAACTAGAAGGAGGTAAGCATTGACTCATTTTCATTTATATGAATGTGCCATTTGACATTAAGCCATGGTTCTAAGTCCTTAGTCATATGGACAATGTGAGCAGAGTAGGAATTGCCTAAGTGCAAAGATAAGGCATGTAATTTGAGCCTTTCCACTGGTTCAAAAGTATAAAAATGGAATTTCATACACCTGGAAAGTGATATAGACGGGTTTGGTCCATTGAGACTAATAGAATATGAATTGAGTCATATCGTGATTCTATTGAGCTGGATCCAATTATGTTGATCCATGTGACAGTAGAGTATAAAGTTGAGAGATATGAGGTTGATGAAAGAGCTTTGGCTGGTAGGAGCTCCATAGGAACAATTAAGAACAGAGTTATCACTGATTGTAAGTTTCCTTACTTAACCCATGTCCATCAATGGGGAAACTCAAGGAAACTAAATTTAGAGTGAACAACAAATTAAAATTTGAAGTACCCTTGATAAAAAAAAAAAATCATTAGAAGAGAAATACATTCGAAGTATTAAATTCATTTTATATTTATTCTAGAATTTTGCATATGAATCAAACAAATGGTGATTATTTTAAGTTGAATCTAGTGAATTTGATTTCCATTGAGTATTCTGATATTTTTTTGAATGAAATTGTTTAATTTGTCTCCTCCTATTCAACTCTTGATTTAAAATTTCCGAACTTTGTTGAATAAGTGTGCCACTCCTTGGGAAGCTTGTATGAGTTTACTCCCAACCCCACCATGTTTTGTAAGGAGTCAGGGACTAAATTATACAAGTCTTGGATGTTCTTATCTAGTGCCAATGTGTTGGTCCTAACCTCATCAAGTTACTTTTAATTTTGATAGTTGATGCATTAAGTATGAGTAGTGACAACACTAAAGGATTTGATGTAGTGATACATGTGTTTGTCATCCTTGCCAAAAAGGGTCACTTAAACCCAAATATTGATATTCTACAAACCACTAAAAGGGTTAATGGCAAAAAATCACATGGACATCATGGTGTTCAATCTAAGGCTTGTGAGAAAACACATAACTCTAGTAGGTCAAGATCCCACCTTATATAAAAGAAACATTTAAGAGAACATTCTCCATGGAAAAGAAAACACAATCAAGGTGGAGATGATATAAGTTACTAAGGTTTCCAATGCTCATGAATCCATCAGGTAAATAATGCAATTGGAAATAAAACAAATTAAGATATATTCAATCAATGAAGATTGGAACAAAATTTGTATGCAATAGCTTAGGACATATTGAATTGAGTCAATAAAATTAACGTGTATTTTTGCAATGATTTGGAGGAGGGATATGAAGCAAACTATAGAGACACAATAGTACAAGATTACGTGGTAGAATCCAATGATGAATGAAAATATTTTAACATGTTTGATTGCCTCTATAATTTCCTACCAAGAAAAGCATACCCACAAAGCATACAAGCATTAACAACAACCAAAACCAAAAGGCAATGATGTTTATCAAGCACACAACCATGTTGGATCATGTTGTCATTGATGCCAATGGTTTGTCATTGATGCCAATGGTTTGATTACTTGGGAGATTGTTGGATCATATGTCATTGATGTAAATGGTTTGGTTTGATTGATGTCATTGGTTGATGTCAAGTAATTGATTGATATGATTCCCTTGATGAGAATGTNGGAGATGATAGAAGTTACTAAGGTTTCCAATGCTCATGAATCCATCAGGTAAATAATGCAATTGGAAATAAAACAAATTAAGATATATTCAATCAATGACGATTGGAACAAAATTTGTATGCAATAGCTTAGGACATATTGAATTGAGTCAATAAAATTAACGTGTATTTTTGCAATGATTTGGAGGAGGGATATGCAGCAAACTATAGAGACACAATAGTACAAGATTACGTGGTAGAATCCAATGATGAATGAAAATATTTTAACATGTTTGATTGCCTCTATAATTTCCTACCAAGAAAAGCATACCCACAAAGCATACAAGCATTAACAACAACCAAAACCAAAAGGAAATGATGTTTATCAAGCACACAACCATGTTGGATCATGTTGTCATTGATGCCAATGGTTTGATTACTTGGGAGATTGTTGGATCATATGTCATTGATGTAAATGGTTTGGTTTGATTGATGTCATTGGTTGATGTCAAGTAATTGATTGATATGAT